>JAENRP010000229.1:0-47885 GCA_024741835.1 Diplocarpon mali
TCTCTCTCTCTCTCCCCCTCTCTCCCTCTCTCCCTCTCTCCCTCTCTCTCTCTCCCCCTCTCTCCCTCTCTTCTGGTTGCGGGCTCGTGGATGTTGAAGGGAGGGTTTCGACGTCGGCTCTTGTAGGATCGACTGGCCCGAGCTGGGGCAGTGGAGACGGGTAGGACGTCTCTTCTTCTTCTTCTTCTTCTTCTTCTTCTTCTTTTCTCTCTCCCCTTGCCTCCCCTTTTCGGAGCTACGATTCTAGCGGTAGGAGAGGAGGGTCGGCGCCGACTGCTTGGTCAGACACGGCTGTTCTGGCTCTGTGAACACAGCCTCCTCGCTTGCGCGTCTTGAGAACTGCGAGGATGCGGAGAGGTCTGCCACGTTGAGCGGAAGGACTGCTCGGGGGGGGGGACCTGATCATGCGTGTTTTCGAGGGGGATCGTGAAATGTTTTCTTTTGATCATGTGTGTTTGTGTGTGTGTGTGTGTGTGTGTGTGTGTGTGTGTGTGTATCTCTCTGCGTGCGCGAGGAGAGTCACAACAAGGAGTCGTCAACATACTCCGGCGTGGATCTCTCCCTGTGGTCGAGCGGTCAGAGGGAAGCGTGCGCTTTCTCGAGTCGGATCGGATAATCGCACAGGGCTCGTCTCGGGCCGCGAGGGCGGGGGCAGAGCACGATGCTGCGCTCTGGGGCGGAGAGGAGGGGCTACCCGCCGCCAGCGCGCGCGCACCGATGCGTGTCGGCGTGTGCTCGGCCCGTCGGTCGTGTAGGTCTGCGGCCGGCGCAGCCCGGCCTCTGGAGAAGTCCAAGTATCGGATTCGCGGAGGCGCGCTGAGACCGTCGGGTCCGCGACTCGGGGCCAGGGCTGGACTAGCTTTCGTCTCACGGCTACCGAACTCGTCGTGTACCGCCTGGGATCCAGCTCTCGTAGCCTTCGTAGCGGGGGGGGATCCTCTCCGTATCCCGGCTCGGCTCGCGGCGATTGTTTGGAGAGCCACGCACCGGCGCTCGGAATGCTTCCCAGCAGGCTTCGATCGAGGAGCGGCAACACCGCGGGGACCAGCACCCGGGACGCCTAGCCGGAGGTCTCTCTCTCCCCCCCCCTGGTACGTCTGGCCTCTTGATTCCTCGTGCGGGGTGTCGGATCCCCAGGCTCGGCTCGTCCGCGAGTACTGTACAGCAGCGCAGGTTAAGCGAGGAAAGGGGAGCGCAGCCGCGTGAGGGGATCAACAACCCCCCCCAACGCTGCGCCTGCCACGTGACGCGACGCCGGCGGGGCTCGCTTCAGAGGAGCGAAGCCTCGGCCGCGCGCCAAGCTGGGGAACGCACTTCGGGGTAGGACACGGCGAGAGCGAAGAGGCCGAGGAGACCCCCGCCGCTGAGCAGCGCGGCCCGCGATGATCGAGCGCGGAGTGGCCGGCCCAGGGATTGGCGAGAACCGCGGTGGGCTCGAGGCACGGGTGTCCCCGTCTCCGGCCTGGCCCGTTTGTTGGGCGTCGGGCACGCGAGGGTCCGGCCCGGGCGGACAGACCGCCGGGGCGGGGCTCGGGCCGCGACGGGCCGGCTCACCTGCCTGGCTCCCGGCGTGCCGGGATACGGGGACGTGGTCGATCCCCCTCTCCGAGCGTCTGGCCGTCCATCTCGCGAGGCCGGCGCCATCCGGGCGCCGAACTGCACGCACGCCGCGGCGCCGTCCCTTTCTTGCGAGCCGGGCGGTTCGGAGCCGAGCTCCTGCGCTTCCTCAGAGCCGGGCCCTCTCTTCGGCCGAGCCTGCTGCTCGGAGGCTCTGCTCGAGCGCAGCGATCCGCCGATCACATGCCGACGACGGCCGCGGTCTCCCCTCTTCACCGGGTGCTGGTCCGGCTTGACGCTTCATTGCATTCAGGGGCTTCTCGCTTAGGATGCGGATCCACTGGCTTGTACCACCGACCGGTGTCGGCTCCAGCCAACGGCCGCTTTGTCTGTTGACTTTCCCCCCTCTCGACTGCGCCGGCCGAGAGACGGGCGTTGGAGTGCGAACGGAGTCCGGCCATCGGCCTGCGGCTGCAGAGTCAGGAAGCACACTCCCCTCGAGGAGGAGAGAGGGGGAGAGGAGAGCGCCGCCGCGATCTGCAGCGCGTCCACGTTTGACGTATCCCCGACCCGACAGAAGCCCGAGCCTCTTGCGCGGGTCGGGAGGCAAGGGAATCGACGCCGCCGCCATCCCCGGCACACCATGCTGCGGCCCGTCTCTGGCGCGGGCGTGTTCTCCCCGTTTGCCCTGGCGTGGGAGGGATTCGGTCCTGATCTGGGTCCCTACCTACTCCCCGAGACGTGGGCGGCGGGAGCATGCTCGCGCTGGTCGCGTGCTGGCACCAGCCCCCGTGGGCGGCCTCACCCGCCGACCGTCCGAGACCTGCGCGGGTACCCGTGAGGGGCGAGGGAGCAGCACGCGAGGTTTCGTGAGTTCTTGGCCGATGCCGACGCTCGCCCTGGCGCTGCTGCTGCTTGCGGGATGCGATGGCTGGCTGGGTGTGAGAATCTGGGCCATCCTGGAGCCTTCGAACCACCGGGTCCCAGGAGGGGATGCACGCCGCTTGACTGGGCCTTGGACGCATACGATCCGATGAGAGGGGGGGGGAAGGAACTCGCAGTCCTCTCATCCGAGAAGAAATTCACATGCATCATGTAGGAACACGTAACTAGTAAAGAGAAGGACCAAGTTACCAGAGTATATGATGATCTCCAAAGGACTACCCGAGGCTCGTCTCGACCGGCACATCTTCTACGTCCTTCGACTCGGGGTGTCTTGTCCTGCTGGCCCTGACTTGGCGGACCGCCGCGAGTCCACGATTGCGGATGGCATCCTCAGGGCTAGACCGGCATGATACACACTCGGCCTTGATCTGCCTCTCCGGAGCTGCCTTATCGCCCGCAATGCTCGGGATCCTCGCCGGGAAATACATATACCGCCCGTCCGCGATGCGACTCTACATCCTGGCTTGCGAGGACATGATCGTCATCACCGGCCCACTGTCGCCGTCCACGCAATGTCTCGAGCCGGGGAAACTAAGCCGATGAGCTGCCGTCTCGGGAGACACCAGAATGGCCCGTCGTCGAGCAAGAAAAGCCCCCGACGAGGCTTCTCGCGAGGGAACGCGCCACCAAGCCCGGTAGCCTCCTCACATCTGCACTTGGACGCTCGACTCGTTGATCGGCCTGGGCTGCCTCGTGAGTCCCGCAACCAGAGGGTCAGGAGGCAGCTCTAAGAGGACTCGCCGGCGCCTCGAGCGTGGGACGAGTCGTTTTATGATATACACTGCCGCGTGATGTCTACCTCGCAGAGGGCGCACTCTGCACCCCGTCTTGCTGTCCACGGCACGGCCGCTCTCGCCGGGCGCGACTATACAGCCGCGGTAGAATCTCGTCCGAGACGCGTCGCGCGACAGTCTTGACAGCGGGAGTCGCCGTGCTCAGTCCTGGCTGGGGAGAGACGACAAGGCGGAAGAGAGCTCAAGACCCCAGGGCGGAGAAATCGCCAGCGGGCCGCGATCCAGAGGTTCGGACCGTGCTGCGGGAATCAAACACGCGGCACGCTCGGCGCGCGACGAAGCCGGACTACAAGACCTGGAGCTCCAGGCGTGCGTGGCTTGATATATCCTCAGCGAGAGGGGTCGGCGGAGGGGGTGTTGGACAACCACGAGCGCGCGACCTCCCGGCAACGAGGTCAGCATCCGGCTCTTCGAGGTGTGAAGGATACTCCCCTCGCCCCGGAGGAACAATGAAAGCGGCCGCTGTGTGCACCAGAGGGAAGTCCTGACACGGGGGATGTTTATAGAGAGGGAGAGAGATATACTCATCCCTACAGACATTCATCCAGACACATCCTGTCATCCCGATAGCGCACGGGACCCGCCGAGTACTACGGGGAAGTCGTTTGCACGGTATTGTGTGTATGTGTGTATGTGTGTATGTGTATGTGTATGTGTATGTGTATGTGTATGTGTATGTGTATGTGTATGTGTATGTGTATGTGTATGTGTATGTGTATAGATACATATCTACATATCGACATATCTACATATCTTTATATCTACATATCTACATATCTACATACCTACATACCTACACCTACACCTACACCTACACATACAAATGTATATATCTATACATGTATAATTCTCCCCTTCCCACCGCCGGTGCATGTCTCGCGCAGCTGGAGCAGTCCTGCTCCTCGAATCCCCGGGTCCCTCGAGCACCACACTGTCTCTCGTTCCCATCCTCTGTTTGCAGCAAATCACGGCTCTCCCGGGCCTTCCTCTCGGCCGCACCACACCTGTCCAAGATCCACGCCCAACCCCCCCCATTCTGGAGCGAATGGTCCAACCAAGCAACCCCTGGACAAGATCTATCTGGTATATATCAACTCCAATCCAGGACAGGATTGTGCCTCAGTTCTGACCTGGGTTCCGGCCTCAGGACCTGCTCCTGCTACCCGTCACGTCGCGTCACATCACACTCAGCTGCATACCTCCACCCTCCCTGCGTGCACACCTCAGCTACTCGCTCGTCGCAACCACCGACATCACTCACTACCTATCTCCAAGGGTGCTACCCTCGAGGCTCCAGCTCTCCTCGCCACCAGTCGTGTATCCCCACAACCTCTTTCTACCACCTCGAGCAGGCGTCGGAGGCCTGGCAGCGACAGTCTGACGGTTCCCAGAGCCCAGCTCGAGACGCAGGCCCTCTTGGTAGAAGGTTCGAATCCAGAGTATCCCGTCACCTCTTCTCGACCGGCTTCAGCCCTCTCGACTTGTATGCTGAGCCCCCTTGTCTCGAGGCGTGTACCTGCGAAGTTCCGGTGCTCACCTTTCGGAGACTGCTGAGCCTCTACGGAGAGGAGTCTCGACTTGTCAACCGTAAAGCCATCAATAGACTCCACATCCTCGACGGCGACCCGGTGTCCAGGGCTGGCTCTACCCCCTTTTCCTCTTCGGCATAGCCGGTGTCGTTGGACAGCCACGAAGCCAAACGTGACTTCAAACCGGGCTGGCTGTGGAAAGCCAACGGGTGGTCTAGATCGTGGATCAGATCCCACCGGGCACCGTCTTTCCCTGCTCATTTGCCTACAGCCGGCCACCGGGTTGTGCTGAAGACCATTCTCCCCATGGGCGTTCGCACAAACCGTCCCCCTTCGGCTCCTCTTGACAACCCTCTAAAGCTCCTAGGGTGATCTTCTCGACGTAAAAGCATCCGGCCCCTCTTGACAACCCTCTAAAGCTCCTAGGGTGATCTTCTCGACGTAAAAGCATCCGGCCCCGGCAAGGATTCAGACGAAGAGTCTTAGGACAGACATCATCGACTCCACAAGGATCTTCAAATAAGTGCCATCTACCACAAAACGAAGTCTGATGGACCGAGGACCCATCCTCCTGCTCTCCAACTTGACAAGAGCCAGATCCGGTTGCAATGCAGAACGTACAACATACTCACCGGTTCACGAGCGCCGTGCCGGCTCACCTCCCAGGATTGTTGAGGTTTGGATCCACAGCCCGATCGTAGCTTCTCCTGCTAACCACGAGCAATGGTCTCTAGCGAGCACTGTACGCTCACTCTGCGCCAAGGAGCTGAGCATGCAAGGGTCGCTGTCGTCAAGGAGAAAGGTACGTGAGACCACTGCTGAACGTCGCGGGTGTCGCTGATTTAGTTCAGACCGCCAACCGGTTGACCCGCCACCTATCATACAGCTGAAGATCTCTACGATGCAAAATCGCGACCAGCACTACTTGCAAAGTGCGCATAATCGACCCTCGTATGTCACAGCGTCACTGACTTCTCATCTTAACAGGTCCTTACTTCTTCATGGCATGTAGTCTCTTACCAGCGACGGACAAGTCTGGCCTCCCCAGCTCCACACTTGGAGCTACTTTAGTAGGCACGTTGGTTTCGTCGCTACATTGGCTCAAGGACCCTCTTGAGAAGGACGGTAGATACGGGGCTTTCTTTATCTTTAATGATCTCTATGCTAAGCACGAGGGCAAGTTTCGTTTCCAGTTTACGCTATACGAGATGCGCGGAGACGAATGCTACTACGTCAAATCAATTGATTCTAGTCCTTTTCAGGTCTATACTAGGAGGGAATTCCAGGGCATGGCAGCATCAACCGACTTGGTTCGATCTTTTAGCGTTCAGGGGGTGAAGGTGAGAGTACGAAGGGAGCCGAAAGCCTTACTCGGGAAAAATGGACCTGCCCACGACGACTCCCGACCCCGACGCAACCAGCCCAAGAAACCCAAGGCAATCGATGAAGACGCATGCCAGCCTACAGACTCTGCCGGATTTCCGGAGCATCGTCGACGGCACGTTAGAAAACAACGAGCCTCCAAGAAGGTACAATCCGGCCAACGATCAGCGGCTGCCCCTACCACCTCCTATCCAAGAACAGCCTCCAAAGACCAGCAGCCTTCAACAGCTGCTCGTTCAAGATTGGAAAGGACCCAGGCCCCCTTCCAGAAGTCCTCGATAGGCCAACACCAACAAAACCAGATGGCTGCCCCTATGACGATGGCAAGAGTTGTTTCGGGTAGTCGGCGCAGCTTTTGCCAACAGTCGCCCATGTCGCCTTCTAGCCATTGCAACTTTTCGCACTCACCACAGGCTGCCACTTTTCAATATCCAGTTTTCGATGACAGGCCGGGAAATGCTCACGCGGGAGCTTCAATCCCATTTCAGCCCAACTCTACGCAGTCTCTACAGGACTTACAAATCCAACCTGAGTCGCTTGCCTTTCGTTATAGTCCCCACACGCCTCCACAAGACATTACTGCTCAAAGTTTCTGGATACCGCCTCAGTCTGGCGGCACACAACAATCAGGCTATCAAGTCAGCCTAATGACATGTAACACCGGCGGCGGTTTGGTCACACCAGGCTATGTTGGGGCAGGACCACCAGCCCGGACAAGAACAACCAGCACTCCGGTATTCTCAAACTACTCTGGCGCCACCCTCGCCCGCTTTCAACCATACCAGGAATTCGCCTTGAGTGCTGTGCAGCATCCGGATGTGTTGGCTGGCAACATGCCATGTTAGCAGGGACTCAACGGCTCTATATGCAAGACGGACTATTGACTTTTGAGCTTGTCAGTTTCCTCTATTCGGCTATGACAGAGATTACTGTGGTGAAATTGGTGTTTATCTCCCCCCCCCTTTCTCCAAAGATATTCTGATTTGTAGTGGAAGCTTTGGGGACGGGGGTTCGGGTATCTCAAATGATACAGCACGGGTCTCTTTTCTTGGTATTGGGAGAGGGGGTGATTTCGCATCCACATCTGCGGATTTCCAGTCGCAGCGAGTTTCAAGGTTTTCAGGGTTCAGAGTAGGGAGGCTGTAGCAGAGCTTGAGTCGTTGGTACTGGTTCACACATACTTTCACCTGTCTCGTACCGCTCAATCTGTTTGGTTCTGTCAAACTGGGATGCGAACTTCAAATGCCCTCTAGAACTTTGGGGCTGGCGTGCAGCGGAAAAGGGAATCGCCACTGTCTCTCTATTCCACGGGACGTCAGGGAGCAGCTGCCGCTGCGGTTCCGTGCTCTCTTTAACAATATAGTCATATCCAGCCAAGGCGAGAGCATGAAATCAAGGAATCGATGCTTCACAATCGGCTATTTGTGCGATACGTCCCCCCCCCCTCTCGCCCTCTTCCTCCTCCTCCTCCTCCTTCTTTTCTTGTCTTCTCCTCTTCTTCTCTCCCCGTTCTTCTTGGTAGAAACTGGAAGTCTCGGGAGGTGAGGAGTCAAGGAAGAGATGGGACTGGGTTAGCCGAGATGAGACGGGATGGGAGTGGAGGGATCGCGGGCGTGAGAAGACTCCGACGAGTGTATATCCATCCAGGTTGTTGTTGTTGTTGTCGGACGACTTGGAGAGGATAGTCTAACGTGCGGAAGTCGGATCCCTGAACCAAGTTGGTGGTTTGGGAACGGACTGGCGACAGGATAGACCAGGTATCTGCTTACCTCCCTCCTTACCTACGTCCAGGACCGTAGGAACCTGAGGCCAGGTGCTGACTACTCACGCGCCTCCCGTGTTGGTGTTACTTCATCTCAGGGTCGGAACGTCACGTCACGCTGCGGGGAACGATACCTTCGCATCTCGTCAAGGAACTAGTGAGACTTTCGTCTCTGTTCCGGCTCCTCCTCTCCGACCTCCAGCTCACACATGCACTTCCTTCTCTCTAGAACATCTACTGATCCAAGACCCTAGCGGGGAAAAAAAAGCAGAGAGGAAAGAAGAGGGAAGATAAGAAAAACAAAACATGGCCTTCTCCCACCGCGCAACCGACGCCCTCCCCGCCCTCAGAGCCTACCTCTCACACATCTCACTCCATTCTTCCATGTTGGGATGACATCCAGAGTTGGGCTTGAATGTGAAGGTAACATCTCAATGCTGGCATCCTGACAACAGGCAGGCCCGACGACACCAATCGGGCTGATGGACGGCAACGAACTCCCATGGGGCGCCACGGGCGACATGTTCCGACTACTCTTCACCGCCATACCCGAATTCGAAGACCCGGATCAGCGATGCTGGGTCTTGCAGCACAAGAATCACGGCAAGGAAGCGTGGGGCGACGTGTACTGCTTCACCGAGACCGAGTTCCTCCCGCAACACATCGCTGTCATGAACTTCAAGACGGGCGATGTGCGGGGCAGCTTCTTCAACCACGTTACGTCCTGCGGGCGGAACATCATGGATGAGGGGAGGGTGGTGGGCACGGTCAACCTGGCGGGTGCGAAGTGTAATAGGCGGGTGTGGAATGGGGAGGAGTGGCGGAGTGAGGTCGTGAGGGTGTGTGAAGGTGAGGTCGACAGGTGGGAGGTGCTCGAAAGCGTTTTTGGCATTTTGCTGGGGGACGAGGAGCGGAAGGGGATCAAGGGCTTCGGGTCGGATTCGAGGGGGCGGTAGGGATGGGTTGAGCGAGCCTGTTTGCTGTGCGGAAGGGCTTTCTCTCGGCTGCTTCTCCCGTTCGGTGCTGTGACCTGGAGCTGGAAACAGGAGACTTGCTGGTGCATTTGTCGAATGGTTTTGTGACGGCCGTTTCAGGTACAGTTCGATACCGCCACATGCTAGGCAGCTAGGTATCCCGAACAAGCATCAAAAATGAACGATCGTCAACTTCGACCCGGGAAGAGAGATGTCTGGGAATGAGATTTTGCCTAGGGTCTTGACCGCAGTATTCTGCAGGAACTTCAAGGTCTGCAATAGTCGGTTCAAGAATGAGGGCAGACAGTGCAAGAGCCTAGAGATTCCCAGGTAACTCGCTTGGTATGAAAACATCCGTACGGAGCGTTGAGGCTCTTTCGCGAGAAGATCATGCAGCGCTGCCTTGTGTCGCCCAGGCTGGCAGTGTAAAAGAATACATGGCTCTGCAAAGTAAAATTATGCCACTAATCTGCGAGGAACTAGGCCGAGGGACTTCTCAATGACCTGCTTTGGCGATATCGAGCTGCTACATGGCCATATTAACTCCAAATCTGGCTTCGACACCTTGAGACTACAGTATCCAGGTGAGGGCAGCCTTTCATATCTCCCCTGCACTCGCAGAAAAATGTGTCTTGTTTAATAATAGAGACTGGTGCTGGCAACCCAATCTGCATCACATAGACATCTGCCATCAGCTGAACTGAGATGGAAATCTTGGTAACCACCCATCCCGCACGCATGTATGTACAATTCCGAGGCTCCGCGCCACACCTTATTTCATCCTTTTCTCGAGCTGCAACTTCCAATCAGCTTCGCTACCTCGGGGAGCTCCTGTGGCCGGGAAATACATACTCTCCAAGGGTTGTTCAACTCGAATCCTGCTGGCGCTGCTGGGTTGTCTGTCTGTCCTCTCAGGAATCCAGTCAATCTGCGGTCGCGATCCATCACTATGTCCAATTAGCTCTGCCAGCCCTGTGGTAGTCAATCCGGCAAGGTACTCTGCTGCAGGACAGTTAGCTTTCAGGATTCCCAAGAGCAGTCAAGATATCTGCCTCACCCTGTCCCATTGATCCACCGAATGTCTTCCCCTCTTCCCTCCGTTCTGCATGTGTCTGATCTTGGACATTCCTGCTCCGGTGATACCGAACATCTGCGACGCTCAGTATATGCTCCTCCGAGCCGACTGCGGGAGCGGATGATACGCACGGCAAGCATGATCCCGTAGGGAAGGAGAGCTTCGAACGGGACACCCATCGTGGCGGTTGTATCTCAGTCCTAGCACTTCAATGAGCGTCTGATAATGGTTCAATGTCGCGCGGGAGGTGCTGTACACAGCTATTCGAGCCGTGGTAGATCGAACTGACATTTGCGAGACGGACGTGACGTTGGATTTGACGGCTGGTTTGATGCTTATGTAATTCAAGCCGAAGCACCAAGACGACACCACAACCCGCGAATGCGCAGATGGTGATATTGCAATACCACTGCACGATATTGACTCAATTCAAGCTTGGTCTACGCGCCGGCCAGCCATATGGTTTCTATTCTATCGTGTCATTGATTGCCCCGTTAAAGTTGTTGCCACAAATCCCGCGTTCTCTTTGATTTCCCCACACGCCTCCCGTCCAACGTCCTCGAAATCACCTCTCAAGCCAGTAATCCGCCAAACACACGGCAGACAGTGGCGGCTCTGATAGTACACTGCTCAGAGAGACTGCACATCATCTTACGCCGATGCTGTGAAGCCCGGGGCGACCTCTAGCCTCCTGCGCGCATACTGATCACCTAAAGGACCAACCTTCTACACGCTTCGTGTCACGGACATCACCATCCAAGGACATTCCTCGGACGCACATGCCCATGCTGAGAATCTGATGGGAGATGGCGGCCGCGGCGCTCATGGAGGAGGAGCTCCAGCATAGCATGGCTACCTTCGAGGAGGATGCCGAATTCGAGGAAGACGATGAATTTACAGCGGACGTCGTAGCAGATATGGACGCCTTTGCGGCAAACAATCAGCTGCTCAATGGGATGTTAGAGAGCAAGGAATATGTCGAGAGAGAGCAAATCGGCAACGAAAGCCTCACTGATGAAGATGCCGAGGGAGAGGTGGACGATGACATGGCCGACTTGGTTCAGGATCGCAAGGACGATAGTGAAGACGACAGTGAAGATGCGGAGGGGGTAGGCGCCGTCAAAATACAGCCGATAAGGTTTGAAGACGACGATGAAGACGCTGTATCTGGGTCGGACAATGAAGACGGTGTGAGCGTCGCAAGTAGTGACGGCGACGACGATGACGATTCGAAAGGCTCCTCAGATGCTGAAGCTGAGGATGCTTGGGTCCCTGAGGCCGAGGGCGAAGAGGAAGACGAGCCGGTCAACCCTAATCGCTGCATGTAAGCATTCCTGGGTACTTGCTAGTGAGATTAATTTTGACGGCTCTGCTAGATTCTGCCAACTGGATGAGGAGAGCGATCCGAGCGATGAGTTCGAGCTGTATCTCTCGTGCGGCGTCTGCGGCGATAATGGTATTTTGTTCCCAAGCATTGATTGTCGACGAGGCTGACAAGGCTGCAGCACATCGGCAATGCGCCCGCGGTGCCGGAGCGCTTGGATCAGATGATGGTAAGTAAATATTGACTCTGTTCGCGTAATACAAGTCTGACTCGCTGATTAGAAGCCGAGACTTGGTACTGTCCGGATTGCGTGACCAACAACCTTATCCCAGAAGATGAATCTGCTGCGCCAGAGGCAGACGAATGCCTAGACCCAGCTGCAAGGAGGATATCACGAGACAGAATTGCAGGGGATCTTCTTCCACCTCAGCGCGCCGTCAAGCCCGACTCGCATTCTGTTTTCAATCAGTTGATCGCGCCCGATGACCCTATGGACGGATCGCGTCTTTTGCGGAAGAGGAAAGCTTCCTCAACCGATACCGAGCACGTTGAAGAGCCGAGAAGACGAACAAGGGAAAATGCAGGCTCAAGCAATTCCAAAGCCGTTATGGCGGATGCCCAACCCTCAGAAGTCAGTGGTAGCGTGGGCATCGAAGCAGTCGCCCAAAAGACGGTCCTGCCGCTGACAAACGGCAAAAAGAAAAGTGAGGTCTTGATTGCCCCGCGCGTCTCGAGATCTCTACGACCCAAGTCCTTGCCTTCTCATGGTGCTAGTATTGTCGAGAAGGCACCACATAGTATTAAGATACGTTTCCGTGTCGATCCCGTAGAGCTTCAACATATTCTCTCTCTACTACCCAAGCCAAAGAAAAAGAGGAGTGGGGGCGCAGCAGCTCGAGCCGCAACTGCTGTCTCACCAATTGCTCCTGCGAGCTACTCCCAACCGTTTTATTCCCTTCATGACCGAGAAGTAGACGAGCTGAAGTCAAAACCATATGGTGGGATACTTGAGGAGAAAGATGCAGATACCTCGATGACTCTCCCCAAACCTGAGCATCGTCGACAATTCGATGAAGCACGTCAGAAGGCTGAAGATGAGTGGAAAGCAAGGGTTGCTGCTGCCGCGGAAGCTGCTGCTGCGTCTGGTGTCAAGAAATCACGCAAGGTCTCTGGACCAGCAAGTCAAATCGAGTACATCGAGTTTGGGGAATACCAGATAGACATCTGGTACGCCGCGCCATATCCGGAAGAATACAGTCGCAACAAGGCATTATTCATCTGTGAATTCTGTCTGAAGTACATGGAGTCGGATATAGTTGCGTGGCGGCACAAGACAAAGTGCCCTTGGAAGCATCCACCTGGGGATGAGATCTATCGCGATGGCAAGGTCATGATCTTCGAGGTCGATGGGCGAAAGAACCCCCTCTACTGCCAGAACCTCTGTCTCCTCGCCAAGCTATTCCTCGGCTCGAAAACGCTTTACTACGATGTAGAGCCGTTCTTGTTCTACGTCATGACAGAATACGACGAGCTTGGCTGTCACTTTGTGGGGTATTTCTCCAAGGAGAAGCGACCGAGCAGTTTCAATAACGTCTCCTGTATCCTGGTTCTCCCGATCCATCAACGGAAAGGCTACGGCCATCTGCTCATGGACTTCTCCTACCTCCTGACCCGGGTCGAGAAGAAGACCGGGTCGCCTGAGAAGCCTCTGTCGGACATGGGTCTCGTATCCTATCGAAATTATTGGCGACTGGTGCTATGCTACTACTTTAGAGACTTCAAATCTCGGGACAAGATACCCAGCATCAGGCAGATATCTGATAACACGGGGCTGACGCCAGATGACGTGGTATCGGCACTTGATGCTATGGGAGCCTTGATCCGAGACCCCATCACCGGCACGTACGCCTTGAAGCTCAAGACGGATTATTATCTCAGCGTGATTCGGCAGCACGAGGCCAAGGACTACGCAAGACTCAATCCAAAGGGATTAGTATGGACACCCTACATAATGGGCCGAGGGAACGCTTCTGTCTTCGATCACGGCCCGCCTCTGAATACAGTAGCTCCCCGTGACGACGATGACGACGCCGACGACGATTCCATCCTCGAGACGAAGTCCTCGAGCACAAGCAAGCGAGAAATTCAACCTTACACCAACGGCGATGCCGAGGCAGTTTCGCAATCACCGGAGAAATTGTCCACTGAGTCTGGCGAGGTCATCAAAGTTGGCAAACCTGATATGAACGGCGTGGCGTCGCCGTCAAAATCCAAACTTAACGGTGTCTCAAAGAAGTTCTCCTACTACGAAGCTGCCGCCAACATTCCTCCGACGCGGTTCGAGGTTTTTCCTCCGGTGCCTGGGACGAGAAATCGTAGTACTCCTCGGCCATCTGGCTCTCGACCTACCCCGGTTAGAAACAGATCAGGACTCTCAACGTCCTCGCGACCAACACCAAAGCGAGCATCGAGTGGATCTACGCCACGCCCCCCTTCTTCTCGGTCGCGCAGCAGCACATCGCGGAGGGCAAGTGGTGGGACCGGTAGAGGCCCAGGGAGGTGGCCCAAGGGAACCAGCAAAGCTGATTTCGACGGTGCCGACAGCGGACCGGGCCTGCCTCCAAGATTCGCAAATCAAAGAAGCAGATTAGGGAATGAGGTCCTTCTTGGGGAAGAAGTAGAGGACGAAGAAGATGAAGAGGGCACCGAGAGTAGAGACGAGGATTTGGATATGGAAGAAGCCGACGCTCTCGCCCCTGAAACGCCCGCGATGAAGAAGAGACGAGATGCTTCTCGGGGAGAAGGATTGGGGAAGTCAGGTCTAGGCAAGTCAGGGCTTGGAAAACCAGGCTCGGGAAAGCCTCAGCCGGAGCTCAGGGGAGAGGCGATGGGACTGGGAAAGCCTAATTTGGAAGGGGAAGGGACGGGGGAAGGAAACTTGCTTGATGACAACGAAGATCAAGTCATGGTAGATGCACCGCCCATATTAGCAGAGATGGACATGGACGCCGAAGGCGAGGACGAGTGATGGTTTCCGCTTGCGTGTACGGTTGAGAGGTCTTCGGGCTCAAGGCGATCAAGGCGTTATGGCTACCGATTGACAGGGTGGGAAAAGATCTTTGGCATTGGCGCGATTGAAATAACTGAAGGGGTGGCCCAAGATTTCGCCTGGGGATAAATGTCTGGAGTAGCGGGTATGTTTAGCTGGTTGATACCTGGCCAATGCATGTTTTCCGTCTTCTCTTTTTGGATGTCAGCCCATTTCGCGAGAGTGGCTCCCAAGATGTGTCGCAAACTGTCAATACCTCCGGTGGAGGTTGGGGATGCGACACCGCGCAATCTGCAGGAAAGATGCTCTACATCCCCAAACTTGCCAGGCTGCAAGATAGCCCGACCTCGTGCACCGCTTCTCGATCTCCCCTCTCCAGAACGCGTGACTCGAGACGAGGCAACTAAGTAGCAGCCCTGCCGCGCCGGCCATGTCACAGCTTCCCTCACAGAGGCGCCCGTATGCCCACGTCTCCGTGGCGCCAGTGGCAACAGCGTCCAAATACTGTCCGTCACGTCTCGCCTCTCGCGTCGAGAGTTTTCGAAGCGAATGCTCGAGCGGCCTTGGAGTCCGGCGCGCTGCGACGACGTCTTCTCGGCACTGGGGGCTGGGGGCTGGGGGCATCTCTGCCATCCCAGTCCCAGGGGCTTCTCGGAGCCCACACGGACGTCTCGGCCTGGGGAGGTGGGTATGATGGAGCTGTGGCGGCCGGCGTGCTTGCGAATCGAGGGGGTTCCGAGGCGAGTCCTCAATCTGCCGCCGTGGGTCTCTCGTGAGCTGTTCGAAGATATGTCACGCAGTCGATCGGAGTTTACAGCCTGCACCGCGAGAAGGGGAGAGAACGGCTTGGCAGGCCTGCCCGCGAGAGGAGAGGCAGCCCGACCTCGAGCTGATCAGCAACACCCACTTTTACCGGGTTACGCGATCATCAAGCAGTATATTCCTGTTTTCTTCCCGCAGCACTTTAGGCGGCGAGTCAACATCATAAATGGTCTCTGACAAAGCCGAGTACGTCTTATCGCCTGTTGAAGTCACTTTCAGAACAGCTTGAGGTGAGTCCTGCCGCCAGCCAGTCGTGCTCTGTCACAGTACAATGGATGGATAAGATTTCTACATTGCTGCCTCGTGGTATATCCTTACAATCGTACAGGTTGATGGAACGCCCTTAGCCAATCCAGAAAGGAGCCAGGTCCCTGCGGAAATACAACTGCGAATATGAAGACAACCCAGTTCACCTACCAAATCCACAATATCTTCATCTCACCATATTTACTTCCTGAAGGCGGCAGAAACATCCGCACGAGTCCACTCGGCTATGACTTCACCGTCATATACATCTCGGCTCACAGTCAAGATTCTATCCTCGACTTTCTGATAAAACCTTTCGCAATTCTGAATGACCTTGATAACAAGTCCACGACTGAGGCCAGGTTCGTCGGCATCTCCAAAATGCTTTTCGACTCGCTTCTTGAGCGCATCGATTCCTTTCCTAATCTCCTTGGAATCGTAGCCGGCGAGCACCTTTTTGAACGTCGATTTCGAATGACTAGGCATGCTGGAGATCCTTGAAGCCGGCTCTCCTGGTTGCCTGGAGAGCATCAAGCTTTCAATACTTTCCAAGAAGTCGAGCAGCTTTCCTAGAGGCCTCCTAATCACGGCACCAAGGTAGAGTCCCATGTGCTCGTTCAATTCCCGAACAGCATTCTGCTTCCAGTCTTCGAGCACAGGGTTAGCTCGAGCATCTACCTCCTCCAGGTAGTGATTCATATTCTCGATGAGCAGAACTTGATAATTCAAGGCTTCCTTATCTTCCGGATCGGCACCAGCAACTTGGGCACCTGGGTTCTCCCTGGCGATGACCTTGAGTGATTCAAACATAGTCTTGTTGATCCGTGAATAGGCATTGTTGACAGTTTGTCGTACATCAAGATCGTGCGATGTGGAGAGCATCGTCTCCAAAGTCAAAGAGAATGACGGGAAAATGCGGATGAAGGCAATCACGCCCTTACGTTTCTTGATCTTGACTTTAGTATCTTCTATCGCACGGATTTGCTCATCCAGTAACTTGGTGAAGTGGCCCATAAGCTTCACATGTAACTTATGAAGAGTTCGGGCAAGATATTCCTGGTTGGATTCCTCGAAGCTGACAAGTTTGCGCTCTATAGCAGCGATGACGCCAACACCTTGTCTGTGAAGATGTTAGAACAGAAAACCCAAGAAATAACCAGGTGGACATACAATGGATCTGACTGCAGAGTCCAGTCAACGAGCACCTGCATGTCATGACCGTAAGATGCAAAAACTTCATCCATCGATTGAACGACAAGCCTCGCGAGATTCCTATCCGGATCCATCACTCTTGGGCGTCGCAGATCTCCACCGCGTCGGTTATCTGGCGGCGCTACAGCAACGGCATCGGGGAAGTCAGATTGCTCAAGAGAGGTGACGTGGAAGAATTCAACAATAAAATTCTGTTCCATGCTCATGATTGGTATGGTTTCATCGAGAACACCGGCAAATACTTCGTATGGCTGAAGCCGGCCATCAGCTTTGTCGAGAATTGATTTGCTAGTATGGTCGCCGGCGGGTGACCGCAAACTCTTTGCTAAAGTTTGGCTTCTCTTAACGGTCAGTTTCCGTGCCGTAGTAGCAATTCCTTCCGTCTGCTTTTCAACTTGAGAGGTGAAAAGTATGTCGCCTTCGTCTCCAATAGGCTTTCGGGCAATACGTTTCCAAGCAAAGGTAGCATCTCTGAACTCGTCTTGATAGAGTGGCCGGCAAGCCATCTCGTACATTTTCATTAGTTCTTCCCATTCCATGCGGTCCACCTCCCTCAGGAAAAGCATCAGTGGGCTGTATCTCCAAAGCATGTCTCGAGCGAGGTCATGTTTTTGGGGATCAAGTTTAGCTTTTCCTGCAGCCCTTGTGAGATTACTCCCTCTCTCATGCTCTAGGGCCTTCCTCGTCTCATCAATCGCTGCCCCGAACTTGACTTGTAAGAAAGGCTTCAAGCGACGTAGGAACATCGCAATCTCGCCTTTGTAAACGTCTTTCTTTTCCTGTAGAACCCTCATACTGCCGATTTCACTGTTCCCATAGCCACCAGGCTTCCCTGGACTTAGACTACCATCCTCACTGGTTCTGGAGACAGCAGTGTTGATTGAGGGATCAATAGTCAGCATAGCCTTGAAGAGCATGACCAGAGACGTTTCAATTTGCTCTAATCCCCGGGAAGATTCCAGTGACGCTTCTCGAAGACCTGCAAGTTCATCGTTTGAGATAGATATTGTGTCAAGAAGTGATTTGAGTTCCGTCTGGAGAAGTCTTTGATTAGCCGTCTGTACCTGCAATCCCTGTGATTGAGCCTCGATATAAGCGACATCCTCATTGAGAGTCTGCATTGTTAGTTAGCAGAGATTGTCAAGAGAGTGGCATAAAAACCCACGCCAAGTTCCACAAGATACAAAGTGAACAAGCCATCAAGCTCCTCACACTCCTCTATGCACTTATCTAGCCCAGTCTTAATCGCCTCGATCCTACCGTCTTCTTCCTCTAATCTGTTCAGCCATCCACCTGCTTGGATCTTGTTCAGCTCACGCTCAACCTCATCCTTCATGTGGTCGATGTTCTTAGTTCTAATCCCTTCCCCGACCCATCCAAACTCCTCCCATGCGGAGACTAGCTCTCCACCCCGATCACCAATGACACTCGGATCGATGCCAATGGCAATAAGTTCTTCTGACATGGTCTCTGCTGGTGGTTTAGCTCTTTTAGGTTCGTGAGCTTTAGGCTTCTCAGGTAAGTTGGTCTCTTGAGGTAATGGTATCGGTCCCTGAAAACTGCTGGACCTTGATGATCCTGGAATTGTAATTTTGACATCTGGCCCACTTTCCATCGTTTTACTGGACGAAGGCTGTTCTAGGGGTGTTATTGCTGGTGTAGGGACTACACTAGTACTGTCGCTGCTCGTTGCACGAAGTAGTGAGGGAGCAGGCACGACGCCCGTAACGCCGTCCGGGCCTTCTGTTGATTTCGCTTGAGCCTCTCTAAGCCTCTCAGCAGCACCTCCTGCCCGCGGTTTGAAGGAGCTGAAAGCATTAGCAGCCTGGGCGGCTTTGAAAAATTGGCCAGCGACTTCATTCTTAGACTTCTTTTTAATCATTGGCCCAAGTCCTGGCCGAAGATCGTCTTCAGGCTCATCTGGCATCGAGACAATTGGTGACTCGACACTGGCGGTAGGCGATGGCAACACCGCGGAAACTGGCATTGGACTTACTTCCAGATTATCCCTGCGATATTCACTTTCAGCCGGATTCCTAGACGCGAGAGGGTTGGAGAAGCTGTTTAAGTTAGGCTTGGCGTCGCTGTTATCGATCTCTTTCTCCCTTGCTCGTGAAACACTTCTTTCGTTGGTGCGTGTTGGTTGCCGCAAATCTTCCCTGCGCATCCCAGGACTAGAAAGGGGCGCAGGAACAATATTGTCATTTCGTTGGCGAGAGTCGCCAATGTTTGGCATTGGAGGTCTACGTCGTTCTGGAGGCATAGCTACAGGTAAAGATGCCGGGACATGAGGACCTTCGTCTAATAATTCCTTACCAACTTGAAAGCTGGCATCTGGAGTGACCGCCCGCTGCGAGGTCGGAGTCACACTGCGATCGGGAAATCTCCCTAGTGCACCAGGAAGACCATTCGTTCCGCCTCGTGATCGTGGAGGTAGATTCGCCCCATCTTCACCTCTTCCAAATGATTCCTGGCTCTGGTTGTTGCCCGCCAGCCTCCGGAGGCTGGATGGAGTCTGCTGAGAGATGTTACCATTGGACTCAATACTACCATTAGATGAGTCTCCACGCTGAGATCGCATTTGAGTCCTGGGCGTCTGAGCATATGGGCTTCCAGCAGGTGGCATCTGGGGAGGAGGACGTTGCATGGCATCTCCGCTGGGCCGCGTTCTGAGCGTAGGAAGCTCCCTCGACGGATCAGGCCTCCTCTCCCTTCCGTATCCCGGTGGTTGTTGCTGGGGAGCTGTTTGAGCAAGCGGTGGAAGACGTGGAGCAGAAACGCCAAGTAATTGATCTCTTTCCCTCGGGTCAAAACCAAGAAGCTCAGGCGCCTTCCCTCCTGTGTATTTCGTGTAAATTTTAACCAAGCTTGCAATGAAGAACTGCTTCTCCTTGTGGGTGTTTGCTTGCCAATAATATGGTTTACCAATAGTGACTGTGAATCCAATGCCTCCTGCCCATTGTTTCTGCTGTTCCTCTTCGGCGCTGGCTGGATTGGCAACACTATAAGATTGAACCGACGATAGGTCATCCAGCATCCAGGTCTTTCCAATTGAAAATGTTCCGTTAGAATTTTCCCTTGCTTTATGCATTCTTACCCTTCCTGACTTCCTCACCGCGACAATTATGACGCGCTGTTTCTTCGCAGCTGGATTTGCATTCGGTGGAGGTGGAGAGGATGGATACGCAGCGTCTTCAATAATTCTTATATGGGTGATGTATGAATCAAGCACTGTAGCTTCATGGTCAGTTCCGCTTCTGCCACATGATCAGTTGAATCTTACTGGATCCATCATCGGCTCTCTTCCCAAAGCAACTATCCACGATCCTGCGTTTCTCATCTTCAAATCTTTCCGCCCTGGACAACCCTCCACTGCTGGTGCTGTCGTGTACGGAACCCTCCATTGGGCAGGGCCACGTCTTTCAGGCGGTTCCGCGGTAGGCGTTCAATCATCTATGAATTGATATGGCTCTGTTTACTTTCATTGCTCTCTTCCTTGTTGATAGATTTGCGTACCTGGCGGGTTGCCGATGAGGGTCGAAGTATTTGTTAGACAAGCATCAACTCACGGTCCAAGGTTATCGCGACCTTGACTGACATCAAGTGTGGCTGAGTTCTGGCGGGTTATGAAGACCCACAACGCAGCTTACTTTGTAAAATGCGGTACCTAAACTGGCCACTGCTAAGACTTCTTTACTTTATAATAGAACTATTGTTATTTAATCACTATTAAGCATAATAATTAATGCTTTGTTTTGTCGGCATCAGCATTCTGGGATCTTTTGAAATTATTTAGGGAAAAAGAGAAAATATAATGTATTAGAGGAACGAATGATCTTTGTAAAAATGGAGTCTCGAAAGATCTGATATCGCTTGGCATTATAGTACAGTATTCCGGTTTTAGCAATAAATTGCTATATTCTAGTATTGTCTTCGTGAAATGATTTCAAATATTCAGGCAGTCGTTGTTATACGAACAGCTTAATATATCAGAGTCAAAATGTATAATGAAATCTCTGTAGATCTAACTTAATGACTTTGGTCAAGAAACAGGGGAGGGTACAGATCAGCTTATTTAAGTAATATAAGACGAGAACACTGTTTGCATCAAAAAAGAATCTTTCCAAAGTACATCCTGAAGGATATTACTGGCTGCCTCTGTGAGGGGTCTAATTAGTAGTTTGGTGTTAGCGTATCCGCTAGCGCCCGATCTTGGCGCGTCAAACATTTTTTGGAAGAAGCTTTGAAGCGTCAGCATATGTCTTGCTACACCAGCGACTTTTCGAATTACCAGAAACTTAACATGTCGAACCCCAATATGACGAAGATTGGAAAGCGCAAAAATGTGGAGAAACAACCAGATTGGCTCTTCCCAACTAGGGCTGGAAATCCTGGATCAACGGCCACAAAGCCATCAAAACCTCATGGCAAATCTATGAAGAATGACAAACAGCTTGCCAGAGATCTCCTCAAGCGCCGCGCTGACGGGGAGCCGCCAAAACCATTATCTCCACCCTCTCCTCCACCCCAACTGCTCGAACTAGTCGGCGCATTCCTAACAGAGTATGAGTTCACCAATGCCAGTCAGGCTCTCAATGACGAGCGCAAAAGCAGAGGTGACAAAGCGAGCAAGGTCGAAGGCATACCATCACTCAGCACGGTATTTAGCGAATGGTCCGGGTTGAAGGGAGATAGCGATGCTACACGCACTGGGGAGGTGAAGATGGGCGCAAAGACGCAGAAGGCTAAGAAGGGAAATGCAAAGAAACAAGAGTCAAGCACCAGTAGTGTCGAGGACAGTGACGTCGAAATGGCAGATGCGCCCCCCGCGAAGAAGATATCCGCTACACGGACGAGCTCTTCCTCTTCATCTTCATCTTCATCTTCGTATTCATCGTCATCGAGCAGTTCCGACAGCGACGCCGATGACGAGAAAGAAGTCCCTGTTGCGAAGAGAGCATCGTCGAAGCCTAAAATCAACAACTTGAAGCGCAAGGTTGAGTCTAGTAGCGTGTCAACATCATCATCTGGATCGGATTCTAGCTTCGAACACAAAGTGCCGAAGACGAAAAGGGCCAAGACAGCTGCCGGCTCGTCAGACGAATCTTCCTCTTCAGATTCCTCCGATTCTTCTTCCGATTCTTCTTCCGATTCTAGCTCAGAAGACGAGACCAAGAAGGCAAAGGGGGACGACAAGGAACCCCTCAAGAAAACAGAGACGGCCAAGCAGACTTCAGACAGCGATCCATCTTCTTCTTCCTCTTTTGAATCAGACTCGAGCAGCTCCTCTAATTCCGACAGCGATTCCGCCTCATCCAGTAATTCTCTCGCTCAAAAGATACCTCTTCCAGAATCCGATGCCGAGTCCACTGAATCCAATAGCAGCTCGGACAGCGACTCACCTGCCCAGGGCAGCAAGAAGAAGCTAACCTCAATTTCAGACACAAGTGCTACACTATCAGATGGACCCAAGAAGACGTCATCCTCATCTGACTCATCCTCGGACTCGGGCTCCTCATCAAGCAACTCGGGTGCAGAATCAAAAGTCGTCAAGATTACCAAAAATGTCACTACACCTACTATGGACAAACTGGACCCTCCTTTGCCTCCGGATCCAGTCTTGAAAAAGAGGAAGACTAATGAGCCATTCTCGAGAATCCCGAAGGATACCAAGGTGGACGAACGATTGGCCAGTAACGCATATGTTCCTTACGATTATGCTCAGAAGGCTCATGAAGACCTAATTGTCACTCGGGGAAAAGGCTTCACCAAGGAAAAGAATAAGAAGAAGCGCGGCAGCTACAAGGGAGGATACATTGATGTGGAGGGAAAGAAGGGTATCAAGTTTACGGATTAGACAAAATTATGAGAATTTGGGAGACCTGTATTTTGAAGATCAGTGTGGCGCCTTTCAAGGTCAGGCGTCAGGAGCTTGGTTTCAATACAATTTTGCCATACATAGACAAAAGTTGAATTCTATGGCCCTTCCAGTCTTCTAGAATTGATTTTTCTGTCAGCCATTCTAGTCAGTTATGGGTAATTTTACTAGATTGATACGACGAGGGATTCCTGAAGTGTTGAGGTCCAAGGTAACAAATTCTCTACTCTATACACGGCCATTGAAAGAGCTTTGGTTGACAGCCTCCGAAAATGGCGCAAATATCTGGATGAGCAATGCCGAGGAAAAATCACGAATCGCAGGTAAGTTTTGCGTGGAACAATGAGGGTCGAAAACGTTTTCGGACGTCGTCTAAAGGGGGGCTGTTCGGCTGAACGGTGAGCTATGCCCGATAAGTTCACAGAAAATTGCGGGCTTTCTGCCTCATTCCTGTGCGCATCAAGGTGCGCAACCCAGATCCAGAAACCAGCAACGTCGCCTCGATGTACCGAACAGCAATGTAAGTGCGAGGCTTCTGTTGGAACCTTGGGTCTGTGGGTAAATTTTGAGTCTTTTGGAAGTCTGTTCCAACCTTGAAACCAGTTTCAAGTGCAACGCAGTCATTCAGAGGCGTGTTTACGGAGTTGATCATTACACATACACCTGCCACTGTCTAATTTTTATACAAAAAGGCTACTCTTCTTAGAAGCAAGTCTCGTGGTAGCGCTCGCCGGCAAGAACCACGTCGCCGTACAAAAACTGACGGGAGTGAATCTTCTCACGCCTGACACGTGACCGATGTTATATAATACACGTCGCCTGCTTATCATCCGTTGCTACTTCTCTCCAGTCATGGGCATCACTTGATCTTATACTAAGGGGTCATTGATGTTCTCCCAAATTAAGACGCTGTAAAGAAGGAGGTTAGTCTCTGACTGCCCAATCAATGAACAATTGCAAAGTGGCGCAGCGCAACTACCTTGAACAAGAACCCAGGCTCACGCAAAGGACTAACAATCAAGGATTACCCAAGAGCCTCACCGAGCTCTCCATGATAGTGCCGCTCGTATCGAATCCACAAGTCTTGAAACGCTCGAGTAATAACAAGGGCCAAATCTGTCGATGCAAGAGATATCCAAAGAAGGCTAATGTAATGGGCGTTTTTTGTTCAACTGTTGATAAAGAGGGTGGCGGTACACAACAGAGAAAGGGTCGGTTACAGCATTTCCCTCAGATTCCCAGACGACTTCGCAATTTGCATCATTCTAGACGGCCAGTGACAAGATCCCGACAGCAAGACAACATGAAGAACCCTGCTATTGACGCCTACAACAGGCAATTGGAGGAACTTCAGTTTGAGGAGAAGAACAGGGCATTCGATACTGAGATGACTGCCACTTCATCACATATCGAGAAAATTGCTGCTGATATCGTTCGGAAAATTAGAGCCTTTGACTGGGAAAATACGTACGGAAAGCCGTTAAATGTGGACGACAAAAGAACTCAGGGTGGCCATTTCCTCGGCAATATCGACCTCATTAATAAGACCGAGTTGATCAAGATCGCAAAGAAGATGCCAAAGGGGGCGCATCTACATATTCATTTCAACTCTTGTCTTCCAGCTAAATTCTTGATCCACCAAGCCCGGAACATCAAGGCAATGTACATTCGGAGTACTTTGCCATTGACCACCCCTCAGAACTGGGCTGACTCTCGCATATCTTTCATGGTCATGACTCCAAGAGAAGCTAATACCATTCGAGATGCAGAGGGCAACGAACAACATGTCGGCTTGGGGGACGTTTTTGACGAGAGTTACGTATCCAATAGATGGATGTCTTACAAGCAATTCCAACAGTTGTTCTCTTTCCAGGACAGTTCTGGGCAGGATTTGGTAGGAACTCTGGGCGCAGAGTCTTGGCTGGAGCAGAAGATGCACATTTCAGAAGAGGAAGCTCACGGCTGCCGCCAGACAGGTCGAGGGTAAATTTAACTTTGTCTTGACCATTGAGTTTACTAATACTTTCAGAATTTGGGAGAAGTTCAATCACCGCACTCAGATGATGAAAGGGCTCTTTGCCTACGAATCCGCCTTTAGGAACTATACCAGAGCATGTATCCTGGACTTTGTCCGGGATAACATTCAGTATGCTGAGATTCGGCCAAACTTTATGGCGGCAAATACATTGAAGACGGACGACGGCACCGGCTCGATCGGTAACGAAGGTATTATGAGGATTATCGACGAGGAGTTGAAAACTACTATGGGCGAGATCCGTAAGGACGGACAGTACTTCGGAGGTATGAAAGTCATATATTGCACGCCACGGTCTTTCAGGAACGAACTAGTAGAGGCTTCTCTTGATGAGTGTATAGACTTGAAGCTCAGGTACAAAGACTTGATTTGTGGTAAGTGAAGATGGATTCTTTTTTTCCTACCGGGGGAGAATGCTAATAAATCCGCAGGATTTGATCTTGTCGGTCACGAGGAAATGGGAAACGAACTCCGAAATTTCGTGCCTGAATTTCTCGCCTTTCGACAAAAGTGCGAGGCGCAGAAACTAGATATTCCCTTTCTCTTCCACTGCGGCGAGACACTCGAGGTCGGCGACAAGGTTGATGGTAATCTTTTCGATGCGGTCCTTCTCAACTCGAAACGAGTTGGTCATGGCTATGCACTTGCCAGACATCCTCTGATAATGGAGAAGTTCAAGGAGAAGGGAATCGCCATCGAGTCATGCCCTATTTCCAACGAGATCCTGGGCCTTACTTCAACCATTGCAGGGCATCACTTGCCAATTTTACTTGCAAATAACATTCCCTGTACTGTCAACAGCGACAACGCCACATTCTACAAGTAGGCCTGTCCGAGTTCTACACTTCGGCCTTTTGAGACTAACCGAGACTAGGTCTTCTTTATCACATGACTTCTACCAAGTAATGATTGGTGCTAAATCGATGAGTTTGCATGGGTGGAAACAACTTGCAAAATGGAGCTTGGAACACAGCTGTATGGATCCAGAGCAACTGAAATCCGTCACTGCTGAATGGAACACAAAATGGGACGACTTTTGCCAGTGGATCATCGATGTATATGGCGCAAAGATGCAGGACTGGGAGCCACAGCCAGGGCGACATTGAAAAGCAAATGAGCCCTTATACAATCCACATTAAAATGACAACTGATAATCTCTTGTCTTCTCCAACAATCAGCACATCTCAGTGGTGGTCTTTTGGGTCCGGGTGCCTGGAGTTCCGGGAGGATCGTTTAGTCTAGGGAGGCTAATGCAACAGGATATGCTCAATGGGAACCCTTTTTTCAGGCGTACGACGTTGAAAACAAATTAGAGTTGGCTCGTTCTATTGCATTGGGCGGAAGCAGTGCTTTCATAGGCAAGGCACATTCAAGATTTCTACGCTGCCTTTTCAAGGAGGGCAATCCCTTCCGAATTCAGGTGAAAACATTGGTTGGTTACTTATTGACTCAGCTGCAGTTGAATCCACCATATGGACTTTGGAATTTCTTTCAGTGCTAATGCGTGGAATCATCTTGTAAAGTGAATAAATCACAGGATGATGTGCAATACAGACATATCTAGCAGATGTTGATCAGTAGATGAGCCGAAGTTGAATTAATGGAGCCGAAACATGGGGGCGGGCTTGGCCCGTGCCAAGGATCCAAGAAAAAGTTTATTCCAACCTCGAACGACGCGGCATTGCCTACTCCTAGACAGAGTACATGAAGACTTTGAAGCCCAGGAGGCAGCCGATTCCCATTCTCCCAATAGAATGCAGCTCTTCGAAAACTCTTCTTTCTCTGGGAGTTTCACGATCCCCTTCAGTCAGTAATACTTGGTTTCTCGTGCCAAAATCTTCGACTCGCTTTAAATAACAACAATTCTTTGCGGATGACTTTGAACAAGGCTATCTCAGTGGCCGGATACTTGTCGTGCTTGCCACCGAATGTATTCTTGCATTCGATGGTTTCGGCGGTCAGGCCGCCGCGGCCATCAATCTCGTGTTGAGTCTCAACTGGCGGAGATGCCTGTGCTGGTTGAGCTTGATGTTCAAGTTTGCAAGGCGAGGTCGAGAAGCAGAACACATGGAGAAATACGGTAGATAACATAGAGTTCCGTTGCTCTTGCTCAGAGAATTGCTCTGCTTCAGTACATGAGAGATATCGATATCAACAGACAAGGCGTTGTCGAGGTTCCGAGGTACAATGAAAGGAAGATGGCCTGTAGAGGAGATGCGAATTTTTTCGTCGGAAAACCACGACCACAACCCACCAGTATGGTTGTTTGCTTGATACCTTCTTGCTCGAATTCTCTCGCCTGATTTGAGATGGTGAATGAAGAGGCATTACCCTAGACACGTCCTCGAGGGAAATAGACGAGGTAGAATTATAGCTCATGTGGTATCAAGAGAGCAAAGAAGGGTTCGACTGGGAGCTTCATTAGAATCAAAATGATATTTGCGAAGCCTGCTACTGAAATCCAGAAGTTTGCACTATTCAATTCAACAAATCTTCAAAGGCGCTGGTACGAAAGCAATTTCTTTTTCTTTTTCTGCCGTGCATGTAATAGTACCAACGAAGCCTTTAAGCAATCCACGGTTCACGCGAACCTTTCCTATCCGCTTTCTAGGGCAAAGAATAAAGCAAGTGAGCTCATTATACACCCATCAGCCCCAGGCTGTCATGCGAACTTCTCCTTATTCTCGAAAGAGCCAATTCACCGTCCTAGGAACATGTGAGGGGATACCCCTTGTCAGTGTCTCACCACTTGGTTCCCACTTCGTCCACGTCCACCGCCTCGACCACCGCGAAAGCTGCCACGCGAGCACTCGTTGGTGTCCTCGGCCTTCTCTTGCGACTCCCGTTCCGCCTCTCATACTGCCTCTGATGATGATCTACTTGCTGCTTCCAGGCTGTCCAGGAAGAGTACCAGCTTGGCCGATCATGGCTAATGCTACATCTGCTATCCCAGACTCCAACCTTACGTCTCCTAATCTCTCCAGGCTCGCGGAGTTCGTCTCGGCAATCTCGGCGGTCGAGACAATCCAGACAAAGCCCGTCAAAATTGCCCTGGATCATGTTGACAGTCTGGAGCACAACCTGATGGCCGTAGTCCTCCGAGTAGACTTGGCAGTCATCATTTGGAGCGTCATATTTGAGGTTGCGAAGATGATCGGGTGTTCTCTGCAAGAAGAGTGAACGCTTACCAAAGAGCTTCGCGACGAAGGGCCAGGCCCCGGTCTTCAGGAGCTCAAAGGGGTAGTTGAAGAGGCCTTCCTTCTTGCATGAATAGTCGCTCAAAAGGAAGTCTTCGAAAACTACGAGTTCCTCATCGAGCTTGTGCTTAAGGTTACCAGGCGCAGATTTTACACTACATAGAGATATAGTCAGTATGCTTCATATTCTGTACAGTTATTCAAGTCGAAGAAATAAAACAGGTCCTACCTTACTAGTGATCCTATTCTGAGGTATCAGACCGCAAAAAATTTTGTACGGTTGATCTCGATGACACTATGAGGGTATTCGCATGCCAGTCTCTTCGTGACATCCGTAAAGCCCTGTGCATAATTGAACTCATGGCGTCGGCACATGAGCGGTGGGAGCACCGAGGGTTAGGTCCTGGAAAACAACCTTTAGGCTCGAAACATATCATCGGCTGGAACCCGACTCCCTGCACACATTGCCCTTCTACTCTGACATTTTCCGGCTGCATGTGGAGCGACCGACAACCCTAAACAACTAGAGAGTAACCTCGAGCAAAGCTCAGGCCTGAAGTGACTCACAATATCCAAGCTCAACAAATTCATCTGCGAGAGCCAGTTTGCCAAAAGCTTACTCTGATCTGTTGCCTGAGTTCTCGGTAACGTCAACCATGACAATTCCCCAGAATGTGTCAAGCCCCAGAACGAATAGACAGTGACACATTCAAGTCGCACCAGCCAGGTCTCGATCTGCCCAAGAGCCAAGTTATGCAAATTGAGAAAATAAAAATAATTGTAACAACGAAAGACAAAAGGAATCTCACTGTGAAACGAGAAAAGAAACATTCAAAAGGTTTTTTGCTCATTGGTAACTATTAAATGGCCCAAAGGCCGCCCGAACGCTACTAATCAGAGCCCAGAAAGACGGTAAAGTCTAGTCAAGCCCTGAGATCCCTGCCTCCATAGTATGAGCATATCCAACCCACGTATCCCAGAAGTGATTTGTTGAGAAACAGTGGAACAACCCCCGTTGCTCCGTATTCGAATAAAGTTCTCTAAACGCGTTCAGAGCCTATTGATTTATAGAGGAATGGCCCCGAGTGAGTATTTCCAACCTCTTCGATACGCCAGCCATCTTTACCTCTCGTCTGTGCAAGAAGTGGCTCGCCCCATGGAGTATCTTACGAGTATGGACCTTGAAAGTTTTCTCGTGCATGAAACTTTCCTCGAACTACAAGCTCGAGGATACCCTCGGCCACCACGAGTTCAAGGTCTTGGAATAGAGGCTTGGTCATATGCAGGATAGAACTACTTTGATACCATATCGTCTACCGAAATGGAATCTTGTTTTTGTGAAGATTGTCAACAATATGCACACTACTGAGCTTCCACGTCCTGTGCTGGAGAGCGCCTGGCTCTTGTTACTTCGTGGGCGATATAACGGTTGGCTCAAAGGCACCCATACGAAGAGAGCGAAGGACAACGATCATTTGCGCATTGAGGCGGAGACTGTAGTGCTGGCGAGAAGGATGGCGGTTTCGACGAGAGGAATCCATCAATCAAGTTTTCAACAAGCTCCAACATACGATACGACGCCGTCCAAGCCAAGGCTTTCGAGCCATTTCTCATTCATTCTGTAACATAAATGAAGATTAGTAAGATGGGCAAGAAAGGAGAAGCAGCAATATCTTGTACACACCAATAAAATCCTCAACCTCAAGGTATGCTCTCCATGCGGTCTGTCCGTTTTTTCAAGCAGCTAATATACTGAAGTCGCATTCCTTCGCTAAAAGTTCACGAACAGGATCGATATGTATGGAGGGCTTGCCAAAGTCACCGCCATGGGCTACCAAGGAGTAAGAATGTACAGCCGAACCCCGACGACGAGGCATACTGCTGCTAGATTGGTCTGTCGTTGGAAAAGGGCGAGAAATATAATGCGACCTATTCATCTATTCATCACTGTTCTCTTCTTCCTCGCTCCCGATCTCTTCCTGCCTCGCTCCTTCGGTATTTCGTCTTCTAATCTGACCACGCTCGCGCATGGCCCCCCTGATTTTCATACTGACCTCCTCAAAACCACTCGCTGAGTCTAAAGTGCTGAAACTCTTCAAGGGAAACCCTGCCGAGCCGACTGCTCCACCACTGCTGCTGCTGCGACTTCTGCTCCGAGAAGGTGGCCTTGTTGCAAAAAGACCGATATTTCCCAAGTTCTTGAAAGATTCGTTACGAGGTAAATAACCGTTCGAGCCTGATCCTGCACCAATTGAAGCACCGGCATTTGTCATCTGGAACGAGGGCTGCGCCTCCGAGTCATAAATACCAGATTGGCTGCTACCTCTGCGGTGTCTTGGTGACAAAGGGCTCCCAGACTCGTGTGAGAAAGGATCGGCCACGATTCTGGCAGCATCAAAATCGGGGAACATCTCAGGTCCCAGTGTGTTGATAACATCAGTGACCTCAGCACTCAACAGAGCTCTTCGTTCCCGCAGCTTATGGATAGTGTTGCTGGACTCGGGGCTGAGAGACAGGACTAGCGGCCGTAGTGACTTAACAATATCCATGCCGACTTCACCGAAGCGGAGAGCAGCAAATGTGATTGCCGGAAAGAAAATGTATCCAAAAATGACGACTGCCCACAAAGGCACCCACTTAGGCACGTACCCCTGTACTCGATTGCGATATGTCCAGTATGTGAGCAAGATCGTGTAGAAGTTATAGAGGATCGGCGCGAAGGCAAGAGCAACGAGTAGTTTCCAAGTCGCCATGACATCGCGACCTTGAAGTTTCACCGTGGATGCTGCGAGAGCCTCCTTGGACTTCTTTATGCTGATGATCTTGGAGGCTACAAAGACAGGGCCGAAGAGGACGAGTCCCGGTATCACACCGATCGAAAGAACTGAAATTTTCCCAAGCCGGTAGAGGAGCAGGAGAACAACTTTGGGAATAGAGAAATTGGCGTATTCGACCTGGTGATCTCGAATATTCATATAACGCAATTGCTTGTTGTAGTCTGTGACCGATTTCTTCAGGGACACGATCCTGGGATCATCCTTGTAATGGGTGTAGCCCTTGACCAGTCTCCTATTCAATTCAACAACCATGGGAAGCGGGAGTTTCTTGCCAGTGGGATTGTAAAGCCTTCGAGCTGCCTGGATAAGCATGAGGGTATCGTAGTCTGGACTTGTGACAGTCACCGCAACAAGAGCTTGATAGACTGTATCAAGCAGTTGGCTTACAGCCTCCCGTCGCTCGCCATTCTTGTACAGCTCTACAAGCTCTTTGGGGACTTCGACTGGATTTCCAAACTCTATCACTGCCCGAGATCTGAACTTATGGGCGTGGAAATAGTTCATGCCGCATGGTACGATCTTCAGCCCACTGTCAGGATTCGCCGCTAGTGCGCCGAGGGCCATGATGGCAACGCCAGCTTTGAGAGGGAGCAACTCAGTACGGTCATGGCTGCCGCCTTCTGGAAAGATACCCACGGCCCCATCGGCACTGAGGCGATCGAAAACTGCATCATACACTTGTGTCTGGTCAACCTTGGGGGCAGTCTTGTATTTGGATCCCTTGAAATCCTCGGACCCTCCCTTGACGGACTGACCATGGGCTTCCCCGTTGCTGTTGAGGGCACGCTTGCCAGTCAACTGCTCTTGCGCTGCTTGTCCTTTGAACGGCCTCTTCAATTTAATTTCCTCCGCGCTTATAACTTCCGCGACCTCGGCGTTTGCCGCAGTACCGTTGACGCTTGGCAAAACCAACAGCCCACCTATCTGGATTTGCTCGCCGTCAAACTTCGTGCCTACTCCCCGCACAAGAAGCGGGTTATTGTCCGGATCCGGCAGGTATATCGTCCCGGAACCTGGCTTGACCATGTCAAGAGCTCGTCCAACCGGGACCGCTCCAACTTTCCTTGCGAACCACCCAATTAGCCATCTGTTCATCGATTTCGCAGCAATGAGGAAGGCTGCTCGTCGATGACATTCGGTTCGCAACGTCCGCATGAGAATGAGCGGGTCGACAAACTGAAAGCAACTGTCAGCGCTACTACACTCTTGAATTAGCCCGGATCCGACTGACCTGGTTCGCATGAGGGGCAGCGACAAATATCAGAGGGCCTCGTCGGGGCACTTTCCACGATCCTCGCGGATGGACTTCTCGAAAGAACAGATCCACCAGAATCGAAAAAGTCCACAGAAAGACATCATAGATCCAGTTCGTCATAGGGTTCCGTTCTTGATGTTTGATCTTATGCGGCATGTGCTCATGAATTTCTGGTTTGGTCGACATCTTGGTAGTATGGGACTTGAAACCAAACGGGAAGCAGCAAGGTGAGCTCTATCCAGGTCTAGGGGGAGCGGGTGCGATGTACTGTGTAAGTGATTTGAGGTTGTAGATGCTGGGTGACGTATTGTCTTCAGATTATCCCAACTGCAGCTCAACAATTTTCGGGAGATCGCGGCGAATGTGTTTGGATCAGAAGCGGCAGTAAACTGAAAGCCGGGTTCTCATGTCTTCTCGGAGGAGTGTTTGAAGATCGAAGATTTATTCGTGGTAAATATGTAACGCTTGACGGAGTGATGCATGGCAACGACGACAAATTGCCATGGTAAAGTGCTAGACCAGACCATGCCATATCAAGAGGCGGGGCAATTAGTCGCACAACCGCCTTGGCGCGGCTATCACAACCTGGAGAAGCGAATGACTTCGACGTCAGCCGGTGTTCTGCTGGCCTTTGCAGAGCCGAAAATCGAATTTGCTGGCTCTCCCTCGTGCCTGTGTGCTGTTGAGTACGCGAATTTTGCGAATTTAAACTCATTTTTGCATTTTTGATGTTCTCGGATGACTTTCAGGTCAGTATCCTAAGCACGCACTCTCGTATTGCACTTGTGGTGTTTGCCTTTCTGTTCCAATATTTCGACTGCACCGTTCTGTCGCGGAAAGACAAGATGGGATTATGTTCTATGTATCATGCCCAAATTCGATACTACATCAGGGATATTTTGCTAGTTAGCTATGCTGGAGCAGCGTCGAGTAGCTCTCGATGTCTGTTTACTTAAGACCTAACGCGATGAGTGCCTCTGGATTTCTGTAACTTCTTTAAGTGTTTCCCAAAACGTCACCTTGGTCCTTGTCGATCATCTGACACTTGAATTACTTTCTGCCATTTACATACTTCTTTTGTGGTCATTGATTGAATCAAAACTGGATTTCTTGTGAAGTGGAGTACCATGTGCACAGCAGCCACTGGCTTGGTCTGCTCATGAGGCCAATATTTATTCGAAGTTCTAACATTTGGTTGGTCTGACCTGAGAAGCGTAGGAACTCGGTCACATCTATTCCCTACCTATTGTCACGGTGGCGCTGGAACTTTTTTCGACGCGCCCAAGGCCTTATTTTTTCGCGTCGGGCAATAGTCCCCATGTTCTATGTATCATCTTCAAACGAATCGCGCTCTTCCCTGCCACGAAGTTCGGCCCCATTTGAAAGCCCAATGTCGTAAGAGTCGAGGCCAGTAAAAACCAATAGGAAATATCTGTTTACTGCAAAATATAGATGAAATTGGATATACTAACGGCAATTCGGGCTGAGGAGAGTATCTTGCTGTCCATTCCAAGCGGGGCAACTCTCATGTGCGAAGCCCCGTATCAGAACCCTCTTCTGTAAAGCAGAGATCCTCGACTTCAAACCTGCTCGTGAGGAGGAAATGGCGGGCTAACAGAGTGTATGCATGAATGTCAGAATTTCTGTGCTGTGATTTTTTGCCTGGTGAATCGGTTAACTTATTGTCTATCTACATTTGCCCCCGGAAATCACGTTTTGAAATTACCTATGTATCCCTTATCGTCGACACCACTGCGAGCTCGCAAGCCGAAGCCGGTTGTAGGCATTCGGCCGAGCCAACAAGTATTTCATTACCGCATATAAAAAGAAGAAAGAAAAAATCCGGTGCTCAATTTTACTCTTTCGCCCATGCCGAATCGCCGACTTGCGATCAGTGTGTTTGCTTCCCAGTTTCAGGCCAGTAAATTTTATGCTTAACCATTTGTTTTGCAAGACTTTCCTTTCCTTCGGACTTGGAATACGAAGCGCCGAAACGTCTTTCTTATTTCTATGTTTCAACCGATCCACAGGTTGTTTCAAGTGACGGAATTCATTACTGAACGCTTTCTATTCGAGGTACGGGTTGATACCTGACAGGGAACTTCAGAGGGGTCGGTGTCTAATATCTTGCTATTCCGTTTGGTCCCTATTGTACAAAAGGTTAACCGCGAGTCTTGCCGGCACCGTCGATTCCCCTTCGTGTCCCGGGCGTGGAAGGTCACATTTGCCTCTGTTAAAGCGATCAAGACGAGCCATAGTTACGAATACTTGAATCATTCTTTCCGGAATGTTCAAGGGCCCCAGGGATATATCTTCAAGCCGCTGATTTTGTACCTCTTTACCAGTCCTCTCTGCTTGATACTGTATTCCGCCTACAACAAATTTACGATATGAGAAGCCTCTCACTTTGTGCTGCGGGCCGTAACATGCTTACGCCACGGGGCTGGGTGTGCTTTGGCTAACGATTATCCCGAGACACCATATTGAGTAAGGGTGCTTTGTAAAGAGAACTGCCAGTGGTGAATTACGTTTCCCAGGATATGAACGCCGTCACGAGACGACTGTCCCGAGACTGGTTACAAAGAACCGCCTCGGTCTCTTTCCTCACCATCACGGCAACTGCCCCGCACACTGCATCGCGACCATCGAGTTTCCTTTAGCGTCGTCGATTGGTACGCGTCAAGCAGAAGCGAATCAACATGTTTCTCTCCGCATGTCACGACAGCAAGCCGCGATCTCCCTGTGTACCTTGCAAAAGATCGATTTCGGCCATGCCGTTGATCCTCGACACTCACCTATGGCGTCAGGCATTGACGCGTCCAGAAACCTCATGATTCGGTTGTATGAGGCCCGGGCGATTCCTTCTTATATCGAACCGATGGCACGATCTCGTCTGGAAAGATACTTGTGTTGTTCCAGGTTACCGCCAAGATAGTCACCGGTCATTCGCTCGTCTTCAAGAACCTCTTTACCCTTAATAACTGTTCGGGATGCGCCACGGTTTGCGTCGACCTAGAGTCCTCCGTGGTCTCCCCTCTTGAAACCTGTCTGAGACCTGTCCCTGATCAATTCAACGATAGCATATTCGTCTCTACCATAGCAGATGTTCCCGCGTCACTTGATCTGGCGGAAAATCCTGGTGTTCAGCAGTGGGCGCTTCGGTATTGGTTCAGCTAGTGGTTGTTAACAGAGACATCCTTTGCCAAAGCCAGACCTCGTGGCCTGCTATTCTGAAAACGTGCAAGAGGATGAACCACGAATGCGGCATGGATTGCATAAATAAAAACATGAAGGCATATCCGTCTTTCCCCAAGGCTATCTCTAGCTTTACCTCTCTTCTCACTCTGTCCTTCAAGCAGCTCAGCGCCTCTCTCTTTCTGGATCGAGTCAACGCAGCCGACGTGTCCAACGGTTTCTGTGCATAGCATACTCAGGACTGGGAAACGCACCCACGCCCATCACGGGGTCTTTGTGGTGAGCCAGGATTTCCAAGAAGCGACGAATGTCTCCCACAAGGAGCTTCCTTTTACACATCATAGCCATGGCGACGTGCTACCCCTAAAGTTATCGCAAAGTCTGGTGTTTCTTTGGATTTTCGGTTGTGGTATACAGAGTCTTCTTGCAGGCGCGTTTCAGAGGCAAGTAGGCAGCGCACCTGGAGACATACTTCTAATCTTTGACGCCCAGAATATCTTCCCATTGCCTCCTCAGCTCCTCCATCTGCGCCCAGCACTTCCCACCCAGCACCTCAAACTCCTCCCTCTTCTCCCGCGTCAGATCAAGCGCCCCCCTCTTCCTCCCCTTCCTCTTCTGGACCTCAAGCGCATCCTCGACCTCCCCGTTCCATCCCCATCCCGGAACCTCCGTCTTCATTACCCGATCCTCCCCGTGGCTATCGGTCGCCGAGCCCCACTTTGTCTTCTTCAGCCCGCCGCCTTCGGCATCGTTCAGCTCCTCGGCGTCGGTGAGAGCGAGCCAGACGGGTGCTACGGCAGCTTTGTAGGGTTCGATGGGGTGCCAGGGGCTGCCCATCCATCTAGCGAACAGGAAGACGAACTTATAGATGAAGACCAGGAGAGCGGGGAGGGGCATGATTTCAGAGGCAAAAATCCCTGGGTGTGTGAGGTATACCTGCGGCTTGACCAAAGTCGCCTCTTCTCCTGCTGGTTCAGGCTTCGATGTCGCTGTCTTGTAGCCGTCAAAGAACGGTGCCGCTACCCGCTGGGCAGAAGGGAGGCTCGAGGTCAGAGCAAGGACATCAATGAGCCGTTTCGAGGCTTCGTAAGGCACCGGAGACTCCAAAGCCTGTATATCATCGATAGAGAACTTATCGTCCACGGCTTCTATACTACTTACCCAAATGACCTTGCCGGAGGTCTTGGAGGAAGGTGACGCGGTACGAGAAAGCAGCGGCATCAACTCGTGAGCTAGGATGTAATGCCCAAATACATTTGAGCAAAAGACCTCGCCCAAAGGCGGCGGCTCGTCTGACTCCTGGTTCTCGAGCAAAGGCTGTCGAGCCTTGTCCGATGATCCGCTTGGGTTCTTCACCAGAGCCCCTAGGCTCGATCGTTTGTACCGTGGCCATGTGACCGCCTCCACAGTATCGAACAGTACCGTCCTGACAGCGAGTGGCCAGTCCAGGCCAACCCAGCCGCCAATCCCCGCGCTGAGTATGATCACATCCAGTCTGGGTATCCGTAACCCACTGAGACCCCAGCCCCATGATCTCTGCGAGCCAGTGGACCCTGGCTGTTGGCTCAGAGCCCATCTATCCTGCTTCACATCCGGCGTGTAGCTCGCGGTTCCGGGTGAGCCGTGGGGGAGCTTGCCGCCATCCATCGTAGTCGCATCCGGGCTGCCCACTGTGCCATTGACCAACTGATCTGCCAGCTTGTAAACACTGCGCAGGTCACACAGATCGACCTCGGCCCCGAGCAAATGTACTCTCCGCACCTGGTCCTCCCACCGGTACCCGTCCCCGCGCTCCTTGGCTCGCACCTTTTGCTCTTTGGCCCATGCCGAGTACTCGACCAGCCGTCGCAGGTGGGCGCGGAGCCGAGAGATCGTAAACCGCGTCTTGATCGGCGACCGTGTGCATAGCACGAGTATCAGGTGCTTGCCTGGGGATGTCGAGGCCGAGGTGAAGAACTCGTCGATGAGGCGGGACGCGATTGCAAAGCCTAGACCGCTGGTAAGCCGATTAGTCCAGCTCGCTGCACACACGTCCAAGGGCCGACCGGGAGAGAGAGTCAGGGAGCGCTGCAGGCTGTGGACCTTGAGTCTGGAGGTGTCCCAGTTCGTGCTCGTACCTATTTGCGCCAGTGACCAGTGCGAAGAGCTGGCTATCGCTCGTCTCCCACGGTGGCAACCCCATGATTCCTGCCGCGCGGTATTCCAGGTCTGTCGAGGTTGAGTCGCGGGACAGACGAGGGCAGCGAGGCCGTGGACCTGGAGCGTCGTGGTGGTATAGGAGGTTTCTGGTGCTTTTTGTGGGGCCCGGGGCGGCTATGCCGCTTCGGGAAGCAGTTCCAGACCTCGAAAAGGCCCCGGCCTTCTTATCCTCACTTTATTCCGCGGTCTAGTTGAAGCGTGAGGCCTGTATTCTAGAGCTGCAGCCAGTGTCTGTCTTGCGCGCACTGTGTTTCTCAAGGCTCTGTATTGCTGAGTGGAAGTCACCGGCGCAGCGATTTTGGGAAGGGAAGCAGATGAGAGACTGGATGGAGATCTGAGAGCTAGTCATGGTGGCCCATCGTAAGCTGCATATTGTCTGTGATTTATACCCAGCGCGACGCTAGCAAATAATCTACCCTTGCAATGCGTGGCCATTATCCTGTCCCTTGATCTTTTCTCTAGCGGTCTTTATGGATGCCAACTTGAAAAAATCACGTGCTACGGTAAGTATTGACACGGAGAAATCTTTACTTCCCACCATCAACCGATTTCTCCAAGCCCGCCTGCCTCTTGCCCTCCTCTGCAATAGCCAACCTGCCCCTCCTCTCATTTCTCCATCTCTGCCCATGAAACCACTCGACTACCAGCAGCGGACTACACGCCGCAGTAATAGCCGCGAACATCGCAAACGTCGCGCCCTCGCCGATACTGTCAATGACCGGTTGCACGGCCGCCACGCCAGCGGCACCGACCGAGCAGCGCATCAGATTATTTACCGCGGTAGCAGAGGCCGATGCCCCAGGATACAAGTCGATGACCAGAGCGCTGTTCAGCGAGAAGACAGCGGTAGCGGTGTACGCAATGAAGAATTGCAAGAGGAGCGGAAGGGCGATGGCGTTGAGCTTTAGTGAGAACCCGTACAAAAACGTGGTCATGACGAAGACTACGACGATCCACCACATGTTTCGCATCCTAGATTTCTCAATGGGGAAATCGGAGAGCTCTTTCTTGTTCAGGGGCGTGTTGGGGTTGATGCCATGCTCCTGGCGGTATTTGCTCTCGATGGTCTTGTAGTCGTAATCCATCAGGTAGCCTGTGAGGTACGAGCCAGCAACGCATCCAGCGCCGTTCGGAAGGAAGACGAAGCCAACTTGGAGATCGTTGAGGCCGAAGCGGGTTTGGAAAAGTGCCGTGGTGCTGGACGTTACCATGGACCATACCGTGTAGACTACCGAGCCGAAGAAGAGGGTGATGAAGACGTCTTTCTCCAAGAGGAATCTGAGCGGTGCGACGACGCTCGATACAGTGACTTTCTTGCGCGGGGCTGAATCTTGAACGCGTCGTGAAGGAGATATCTCGTTAAAGTGGTAGATGAGTGGTCGATGGATGGATGTGAGGCGGACCGTGCCGTTCCCTGCGATCGTCCGCAGGGTCTCAGGGAGGAGAAGGATGACGAGGAAGAGGGTAAGTGCTCCCAAGCCGAAGAGAAACCAAAAGATAGCATGCCACCCGAGGTATTGTGAGATGAGACCGCCGAACACTGGGCCGATTGACTGCCCAAGCATGCGGACTGAGATGTCAGCAGCCGTCTCGATTTCGAGAGCCGCCGAGACTCACTGCCTCCAAAAACTCCAATCAAGCCACCCCGTTCTCGAGCGGTCGTAATATCTCCGATAACACCGGCCCCTAGACTTGAGCTTAGAGGATACGTTCGAAAACGGACAAGAACCTACCAACGGAGATTGTAGCAGCACTACCAGCCGCTTGCATTGCTCGAAACACCATCAAGGTGGTGAGATTGTCGCTAAAAGCAAGTCCCACATTGGCGACAAGATATACAGTAAATGTACCTACAATGCTATCAGTACCAGCAGACGCGAGGCTTGGTATCGCGGACCTACGAACGTGACACGTCTTCCTTTCGTATCAGACAACGGACCCCAGAATGATGGTGCGAGTCCTTGGACGACCATATAGACGGTAACAGTAAGGCTGACAACCGACAGACTGACCCTAAGATCCTAAAAGGTCACCAGGCAGCCCAAGATAACCGCGGAAAGGCTTACTTTAGCAATGTTTCCAAGAGCCGGGAAGTAAATATTGCTAGAGAGCGGCGAGAACAGGCCGGCCAGGGAGACAATATAGACGAGTTGTTTCTTCCTGGCAAGCGAAAACACGTGGTATGGAGGTTCGGGAAGATCCTTCTCCACGCTGTATGCAGATGTAGTTGAAGGGCGACTGCCATCTCTCGAGTTCCGAGGCGTGCTCTCGTTGCTGTGCTGCAAATCCCCTGGGGAAGAGTCGCGTTTCGGTGATTGAATGATTCCAGGGCTTTCGAAATTGTAGAAGTCGGCCAAGACCAGTATGCTCTGTCTGTTTCTTCCATTGGCGAAGTTCTCGCTCTTGGCTCGTCGTGTTGGCAACGAGGTGTAAGAAAGGCGCGGTGGACTGTCCTGGCCGATCACTAGTTTGTTTTCCGGAGACGACAGGCTTTCCGCATTGTGCGTAGGAGCAGGGAGTGGCGTAGACATGCTGCCAGTATGCACGGTTTAACAATCAAAGCAATAAAACACCGCGGCTACAGTCTGGAAAGGCAGTTCCTGCTGTGTGGGCTTCCATCAGAGCTCACTCCTGAGGGCTCGGAAAATATAGAAGCTCGAGAACGGGAACCCGGAAGTGAAACCGGAATCCCAGGCCCTAGGTCAATAAAGCTGCAATGATGAAATGGTCGATGAACTTATCAGGCTCTTGCGAGGAGAGAAAGGTACACCACAGGCAATAAGGGCTAGCAGATCCCTTATAGATATACAGGTCTCCAAACTAGATCTACCCGAGGCCACGCCGGAAACAACTCGCTGGCCTCTGCATGCTTTCCCGTGTTCATTTCACCAAGCATAAGAAGGGTTGAATGGTCGAGTACGGTCACTTGACAGGCTGAAACTCAGCATCGACCCTGCGGTGAAGCTCTAACCAGCTAGTAAACATTTCGGCTGATAGTATGACTATTCCAAGAACACACGGGATATGAATTCCTTCCAATGCAACGAACATGATGGCATCTTCGAGATAGAAACCATACCCGCAAAAGAACTGCAGATGCCTACCAAGACATGACTGGCAAGATGAAGCTGATGACTTTGGGCTCTCCTCACTTGCTGAGAGTCCCTGTGACTGCGCTCTCTTCTGACCCACGGGCCGTTGCTCATGCCCAAGACAGGTCAACGACAACAAGACAAGCCGAGATTCGAGTACGAAAGCGCCTGGGAGTACAAGTCCGATGTCCAGAGTTCTCTGGAAACCCATCCGCGGCGGGGGAGGCGACAGTTGCGAGCAGAAAACGAGGCCGGCGAGACAGCAGCCAGGCTAGGGGGTGACCAACTGGTCTCCCAGTGACAGTCTGCTTGAGGATCTGTGGCTCGAAGAAGCGCAGACCCGCGACGCCGCGACAGCAGTCCCTGCTGTCGCGTTTCGGTCCCCCGAGGCGACGACGCTGCAAGCTTGAAACAGGGCTCGATGCACGTGCGTGAAGCTCATCAGAGCCTCAGATCTGTCGCATAGCATGTCACTGCCGAGAGCCGGGACAAATGATGGATACGTGCCGAGCAGGGGGTTCTCCATGTTGAAGCGACCGTGATGTTCTTTCGGACGATCTGACTCGTGTTTGTGCAGTTCACGTCGGGACGTCTGATCATCACGATCGAGGTGAGAATACCCCAGAGGGATACACACGAAGGTTGGAATCACCGATAACAGAATACTCGGACCCACACGAGCGCACGGAAGAGTACCACGAGAGGTGTTGGTGTTGGTATTGGTGTTGGTATTGGTATTGGTATTGGTATTGATGTTGGTGTTGGTGTTGGTGTTGGTGTTGGTGTTGGTGTTGCTGCTGGGGTCGCCAGTTCACAATAGAGCACAGGGCACCGACGCTCCTCCAAACAATTGTCCGAAATGACCTTGGCGTCTATCTGTCTATCTATCTGCTGACCAAACTTACCTGTCAGTCGGACGTGTGCCAGACCCCGAAGATCTCTCTCCCTCTCTACCCCTCTCCCTCCCCCCTCCCCTGCCAGCGACCTACATATTCGAATTCCACCCCAGCGACTCCCACCATCCCCCCCAAGCACTGACCAGAGAGTACACGGGCTGCGAGGGAGAACAAGGGCGGGGCCACGGCGGAGGACGCGGAGGAGATCCGGCCCCGACATCTCCCCCCCCCCCTCTCCCCCGTCGGCTTTCGATCGCTCTCGCCGGCGCCGCGGGGAGGGGGGGGGAAAAGTGAGACGCCGGGCCAGGTCTTCGCAGCGTTGGTCTTGTTCGCCGTGTCGTTGGGGGCCGAGCCGGTGGAGCGAGAACTGAGCTCGGTGAGTGAGAGCTGTCGGGATACGGGTCATATGATTGAAGGTCATGTGATTGGTCACATGATAGTAAAGGCTTGGCACTATTGTATCTACTCTACGCTCTCGAGGAGTAGCTTCGAGAGCAAGCTTTTACAATCGATTATCACCTAACGTATTCGAGAAGGCTTCACCTGTGCACATCATCACCTAATGTGATACCAACAAGAGCCTCGAGGAACACTCCGCCTGAGAAGTAAGCATACTCGCCGTTCGCCGTCTGGAGATCCGAACTGGTAACTGGAATGCCCGCGTCTGACCTTTTGGTACGGCCTTTCGTCATGGGACAGGACGTTGGCCTTCAGAAAAGATAACATCATAACGAGCGCAGCCAACCGAGAAGAACCTCATTTTCAAAAACATAGGTTCATTATCTAAGGTCATCACTTTCAGATCCATGAGGGTACCCATACATTCAATTGACCGCAAGCAGAACCGAGCCAGACCCCGCCGAAGAGCACCAAATATAGCTCTTCCTTTTTATAAGCTCTATACTGCATGCATACAGAGCCACTTCCGACGCCGGTGCATGCAAAAAAGAAAAAAAAAAAGACTAAGAAAAAGGAACCCGTAAGAGTCGGTTGCACCCTTGTTTGCTTCCGAGGAAAAGAACCTGAAAGGAGTGGAGAAGAATGCTGCACCGTCCGGTGGTAAAACAACAAGCCCAGCACCAAGGGCTCGCACGAGCAGGGTTCGGTTTGTGAGAAAACGCCGAGATACCACCGGCCGGAGACCCTCTCCGCCGAGAGGACGTGCGTTGCCGGAGTGGAAAGAATCGTGATGTTGATTTTACATGATGATAGCCGGTACATCCACATTGACTTTTATACTCTTGTGAGGCAGGATGCTCCCTCCATTGACGTAGATCTCGTCGCCGATGGTAACGTCGTCTCCGAGGACACTGACGTTCTCCAAGCGCGCCCATTTGCCTACGGTAGAGTTCCAGCCGACAATGGTGCTCTTGACCCAGGCATGGTCCTTGACCTTGGATCCGGCGAGGATGACACAGCGCTGTAGGCGGACGCCGTCGCCGATCACGGCGTCTGGGCCGATTGTGACGTTGGGCCCGATTCTGCAGTTCTTGCCGATCTTCGCCGAGGGGTCGATCAAGACATTGCCACCGTGGACGTATGGTAGGCTAGAGGGGGCGAGGAGCTTTGAGCCCTTCTTCGTGAGAGACGAGAGGTAGAGGCAGGTTCCGGAGATGAAATCCTTGGGTTGTCCCACGTCCATCCAGAAGCCCTCCAGGTCGAAGGAGTGCAGCTGTCCGTCTGCGCAGATGGCTGGGAAGGTCTCCTGCTCAATGGAGGTCGGGCGCAACTCAATCCGCTTGAGCACGCTCGGGTTCAGGATGTAGATGCCGGCATTGATTCGGTTCCCGACGAACTCGACGGGCTTCTCGACGAATCGGTCGATCCGCGAGGCGTGATTGGGCTTGTGGACAACCACCCCGTATTTCGAGGGCTCCTCGACCTTGGTGACTACGATCGTCCCCTCATCGCCGTGCGCCTTGTGGAAGGCGGCGAGATCCGCAAAAGGGTACTCGCAGATCACGTCGGAGTTGAGGACGAAGAAGGGGGTATCGTCCTTTCCGAGGATTGACTCGGCGAGCTTGAGGGGGCCGGCGGTGCCGAGGGGTTCCGACTCGATCGAGAAGGTGATTTTGATGTTGAACTTGGACTCGTACTGCCGGGCCAGATCATCAGCGTCTGCAGTCGGTCACGGGGGGGGGACAGAGGTGGCTCACTTCCGCCAGATGCTTCTCCATGATCTCGGGGCGGTAGTTTACAGCCAGCACGATATCGGTCACGCCCGCAGCTGCCAGAGCCTCAACCTGGTGCAGAATCATAGGCTTGTTGCCGAACTCGACCAACGGCTTCGGGAGGGTGAGGGTCTACATCTGCGTCAGTGAGTGAAGGGGTGGTGCCCGCGGTCGGGATTCGAGGACTCGAGGGATTCTGGAGGTCAGGGGCAAACGTACGAGGGGGCGGAGACGGGTGCCGAAGCCACCCACGAGAATGAGAGCTGTGTGCAAGGTCAGCAGATACGCTCGAGCACCCAGTCTGCCGGCGCCAAACCTACCCTTCATCGTGGGAGAAGTGAGGATTGCTGCTGTGCAGAGGGTGCGGTTCGAGAGGGCCGTCGGGATCCCGCGGACAGGATGTGCGTGAGTCGAGATTCCGTGCACCGGCAGAAAGAGAGGACTCTGAAAGCTGGGGGGACGGTCTTGTCCCTTCCGAAGATGCGGTTCCGAGATGAATTGCTGGTCAGCGAGCGTCGTGCGAAACGAGATGCCGTTGTTGTGTGCGCGGTGTCAAAGATTTAAAGTAGCTGCGATGTGCAGGGAGGACAATTTTGGTTCCCCGAGGCGACCCAGAATAATTCTTGTTTAGCCTTTCCGGCTGCTAGCCCCTTTTTCCCCTCAGGCGAGGCTGGCAGGGGACGAAGACAGATGCAATTTGCGCGCCAGGTTGCAGGAAGCAGATGAGAGGGTTCCCCCGTTTTGGGAGCGAAAGAAGGGGTTTGAGGTTGATTGCAACGGCCGGTCTCCGACAGGGGACGGCGGCGCTGGACGGCAATTCTGTTCGATCGGGTACTGGACCGGCCGCTCCAGAACGGTCAGCTGCTTCGCGCGCGCACCCAACATGAATGTGAAGAGACAAGAGCAGCTTGTGCGTGCTCTCGTGCAACTCGCCCTCTTTTTTGCCGTTGCGTTGCTTCTTCCACGCAACCGGACGAGGGGTTTTCCCTGTCGTCGTTGGCGGTGAGGGGGCGTTGTGTGCGCCGAGGAGATGGTACTTTCTCCCACGCCGCTCGGTGGAGATGGGGTTGCCGGAGATCTCTGGATTTTTTCCTGATTACCCGCCATACCAGATTCCGCCATGCGCACCACCAACAGGATCCCATTGTCGAGAGGGGTCCAGACCGGGTGCTCGCTTGCTTGCGATTTCCCCCTGGATCCGAACCCCACCAAAAACAACAAACCGTATATTTGGGTCCGATGTCCGGCTCGTCTCGAGTCAGAAGCTGGCTCTTGCGGTCACCCCCGACCACATACTGGTAGAGACGGCGGCAACGGTCGCGCGACTCTTTCGCACCCAGACGTGGTCAACAGGCTCCAACCAGACGTGGTCAACAGGCTCCGACCAGAGCATATCCTCTGCCCGTGCGGAACGTCACCTCGACCATCCTGACTAGGTTCTCTCGGACCGCTCCCCAGAGAGGGACCGCGGTGGAGGTCCCGTCCCTCGCTTCTCCTCTACCAAAACCTATTTCCTCGCCGATCAACCAGGATAAGCAGAAGAGGCCAAGAGATCGTTCGCCGCTGAGTTCAGATACCCCGAGGGCCTGCTTGGTGTGTTTCCCCCGGCCGGCTCTCTCGATTTCCGCCAGGACTACATGCTGCTGATGGACAGGTCTTCAGAGAATCTCTCGTCGACAGGGTGCAGGCTATCACCGCTGTTCCTCAACAAAGTCCCACGTAAACAAACATCACCCGCACCCCCTTCCCCCCAACTCCAACTATCTCATCCCACACACCCGACCCACTTGCTCTCGCCTCCCCTCATTCGCCTTCTCGCACCAACCAAAACAACATCTCGCTCAATACTAGGACCTGCCCTCGCTGCTCACACGCCCTGCTACCCTACCGTGCTCCGCGCAAAGCCCATCACCGCCAGACCCATCTCTGGATCCCACGCCCCGACGGCGCTACTCTGTTCTGGACGTTGGAATGCGCAACCGCTGAGGGGTGGGCACGGGAGACCCTTCAGGAGTCGGTAGGATCCTCCGCGAGCCACCGCGGATGCAGCGTACGTGCGGCCCGCCACGGCAACTCACCCAACACCCGGACTGTGTCGCCGTCCCCCTCCGATCTGAGGGGGGGAGAGCCGCACTCCGTCCGACGCCCCGGGTTGGTCCAAGTCCGCGCAGAAATCAGGGACGCCAGCGCGTACAGTTCTCGGAGGGGAAGGGGAAGAAGAAAGATAGAAATCAAGATCAGAATGAAAAAGAATTGTCAAACGTGAGCAGCTAGGGGCTCCCGCCACCGCGAGACGTGACAGGCGTGGTGAATCAACACACGCGCGCGAGGACGAGGCAGCTCCCGACCCAGACCAGACCAGACCGAACCGACCGAACCGACCGGAACCAGAGATCGCACCATACACCTGACATGACAGATCTCTCCCCCCGACTCCAACGGCCTGCAGTATCTGTCAAGCACATACAGCCGCGGGCGCCAACCGGTTCCCTCCTCACCGCTCGTGGCCCGGCACCGGGTCGACTGTGGTGTGGACGGATATTCGGCGTGCTGCGTGGGGATATCCTGGTCCTTGGCAAGGATATATTCATTCACCCTGCCGCTTACTCGGTTGACCTCTGCAGATCATTTGGCCTCCCACGCCTCTGTGGGAGAAGGGGAGAAAAAAGAAAAGAAAAAAGATGGAAAAAAGAAAAAAGAAAAAAAAAAACCCCCTCTTGGCGCACAAGCGGAGGGAGAACATACGACTGCTCCATCACGAGGCTGCGTTTTCTGCCTGACCCCACGCCACACCCGCTCTGTCACAAACTTCAGCTCTCGACTGCCCAGGAATAGCGCAGCCGAGGGGAAACAGGCACATCAGCGACGCGTCAAGGGTGAGGAGTGAGTACCGCAAATTTCAGGTCTAGTTTTCATGTTATTTTCATCGCCAGGTCATTTATCATAGCTTCGGACGTCCATCACGCCAGATGGACTTTTGATCTCCTTGCTGCTCCCAGAGAAAAAGAAATTCGTGAGAGGTCATTGGTCTCTAGAGGGAAAAGCAACGCTACCCGCCACGCTGGCTAAATGCATAACGTCCGAGGAAAGAAACATCGCGCAAAAGATTATCGACCACCGCCACCGTCGTCATGTTTCCAGGACCCGGATGCTTAGAGGCAGAAACAGCTCGGAAGCGCCTCCGTACAAGCAGTAGGTGGGTGGGAGTTGCCTCTGTCCATGGCAGGTGCTGTTTTCCCTATGCCTTTGGCCGTATCTTGGAAGAGAGAAGGAGAGTATTGTTCGTTATCATCGTTGATCGTCGTTAATGCAGAGTCGTGAGATCGTCAAGCAGGTTTTTGAGGGTGCCTGGTCGCCAATTTATCTTAGTCGTAGGTTGGTGCCGCGGTGAGCGTTTGTCGCGTCTACGGGAGAGTCCCCTTGCTATCCAGGATTATCGATGGCCGAGGGGTCATCAAGGGCGTAATTGCTTGACAGCCAGGTCTGAGATGCCAGGAGACGGATCTGTGAGCCCTTTATTCCGATGAGGTGGTGGAACTGCTGCTGCTCAAATTGACCGAGTGACTCCGACCACCCCGGCTTCTCTTGTGTCTACCACTGCTCTCACTCGCTGGCAAGCCTTGCACCACGCCATTGCGTGCGAGCATACCACCATTCACCGAGAAGTTTCTGCAAACCATAAACGCGCGCATAGCCGCGTTCTCCTGGGCCAAGCCGTCGGATTCGTACGCCAGATCGGTCTGATATTCCCGACCATTCACGAGGACCAGGCAGGTGAAGCCCGATGAGCTCTTGTAAGTCTCGTATAAGGGATCCCGCCAGCCTCGGCGACGACAGAGACCTGTACGGTACGTCAGCGGTTTTTTCCACCAGAATGTCACGGCACACAGCGACCATTCCATGGATGCAAGGCTGGAGATGCAGAACAGGAATGGGCAGGGAAATGATCAGATACGATGCCGGATCGGGCAGTGGAACCACCATGGAAAGCTAACGGCAGATGACCAGGAGCTACCAAGACCTGATCGTGGGGGTGGGGAGCAGTCCTTGTCCCGCCGGACATGATCATACGAAGCCGCAAAGAGGGAGATGGGACAAGAAGAAACCCGCTCCAGATCAAATTTCCAGAGGTAGTGGATCGACGTACTCTCTAGATATGCCATGTAGAAACCACCCATTGTAACGTGTCAATTGACAAGAGTCACAGTGTGACGAGAACCTGTTTCAAGGAGAGATCGGGCCGAAGTGTGGTGAGTGTGGGAGCAGAGTCTTTTCTGGTACCAGCATATGCCGATGGTGACGACTGCCCAAGATGTCAAGATCTTGTCGATGCAATTGAGCCTAAGCTGGCGTGCACAGGGACAGCTGCACACATTCGCTGAAGTGTACGTGATGGAGGTGATGTACGGCCGGCGCCGTGTTGTTGTGAGAATAAGGCTGACAGGCTGAGCGGGTGTC
>JAENRP010000229.1:54815-69010 GCA_024741835.1 Diplocarpon mali
CTGGCAGCCCGGCCGGTTTCCTCTTGAGTGCCCAGACAAGTTGGTTGGTCGATCATCTTCTCCCGATTCGAGTCGCGGAGCGTGTCGAGTAGGTCGCTCGGTGCCGCAGAGGTCAGGAAAGGGGCTTCAAGGGAGAGCCGGTCATCCCAGCCGGGCTCGCGCCGTCGCTGGCGTCGCTTGGTAGGCTGGACTGGACACTCTGGGACTCGAGACTCGGACTGAAGACTTCTGGACGGCCTGGTCTGGCCCATATGCCGGCCCCAAGTCGCCCGTACGGTGCCTCCTTCACCACGTGCCCGACCGGCGTCCGGCAGTGTCCAGTCCAGTCGGCGGCTCCTCGCTCGACCTGCTGCGAAGGCCTCACGCCGCGTGCCGCCGATCGGCGTGGTAGCGGCTGACACGACTCCCGTACGTACTCGCTCCCCCTTTAGTGCCCTGCCAAATTCTGGCCGACACCTGCCATCTCGCCATCTCACGTCTGATTGGTCACGAGAACCACATGACTGCTGCCAGCGCAGTAGCGCGCCTGCAGTGAGCCCCCCCCCAGCCGCGTCGCTGATTGGCCAGCCGTGGCCGTGCTCGGACCAATACCCGCCTCGCCCTATCAGCCACCTCTCGACCTCTGACCGCCCGACGCACCCGACTCTGACTACTCTACTGCACCCTACCCGCTCCTCGCCGCTTGCTCACCGCTCCTTGGGTGGAGCCTCCCCCGCTGCACGCTTGCGCTTTCTACCCTCCCTCCCTCTCCTCCAGCCCTCTCACCGTCTTCAGTCCGACCTCGCCCTCGTCCTCAAAGAGCGGTGTCACCTCCACCCTTCCTACAATACTACCGCTCGTTCGGAGCATCCTCAACCAAAGAGAAAAAACAAAAACATAGTTTGATTACCCGCGATAATGACTGCCAGCCTGGACTTTGCTTCAGAGGGTCTGCTGGACCTCTACGACTCTCGAGACCCCCGATTCCCGTTTACCACCCACAGCGTGGCCGCGAGGCCGACTTGGCCCATGCCTCTCGAGATGACTTCGGGAGCTGCTGACGAGAGACGCGAGACTTCCCCCGGCCAGAGTGCCCATCAGCAATACCCGCCGCCTCAGCAGCCAGGACACACCAGCCCTCCCACCCTCCTCACGGACTGGCCCATGCCGCCGCAGCAACTATCGCAGTACCTCCCCGACAGCTCGCTGATGGCGCCGCAATACAGCACGTTCGACGCGGCCTTCCAGACGTCTCCGCTCGACTATCAGCACCTGCCGACCTCCCAGGGGAGCTACGAGCCGGGCCTCCAGATGGAGGCCCCCTTCACCGGCTTGGCGCAGACGGTCGAGGCGCAAGCCGCCATGTGGGCGAACTGGCAGGATCTGGAGAACGCCATGAACTTCGCCGGCGCCAGCGACGGTCTGCCGAGCGTCGGGCGCCAGAGTCTCGGGAGCCTCTCGCCGACGGGCACGTACTTGGAGGTGCTGTCGCTCCCCAGTTCGAGCAGTGATAACGGGTGGGCCTCGGTGGACCACTTCCCCAGCTTCGAAGCCTACCCCCCGGCGCCGAACGCCGCCGCCATCTTCAACCCCGGACAAACATTACACCTCCGCTCTCACTCGGATTCCTCGCAATCAGATGGCACCGGGCACACCCTCGACTCCTTCGGCAGCTTCGAGGACATCGCGTATCCATTCTCCCCCTACTCGCCAGCATCAGACACGTACATGAATCCCGCCGAGCACAGGAATTGCTACCACGGAGAAGCTCGTCCCCGCAGTCACGAGAGCATCAGCCCCGCGGCCGCCGTCGCGCCCGTGCCGATCAAGATGTCGCCGTCGAGCAGGACTTCCCCGGCCGCATCCTCCTCGCCCCCAGCCCGGAGAAATTCGGCACCGCGGAAGAGCCCGACGGCGAAGGCGACCAAGCCCGTCATCCGCCGGACCTCGACCGGGAAGAAGGATACCGAGAAGCGTGTGGGAAGGAGACGCGGGCCGCTGTTGCCGGAGCAGAGGAAGCAGGCGAGTGAGATTCGAAAGCTGCGAGCATGCTTGAGATGTAAATTCCTGAAGAAGACTTGCGACAAGGGAGAGCCATGCGCCGGCTGTCAACCTTCCCACGCCAGGCTCTGGCAGGTGCCCTGTACACGGATCGACATCAAGGACATCGGGTACTTCATGAAGGACTGGCGGGCGGACTACGAGCGTCACGCGGGACGTGGGGTCTCCGTCTACAACATCAAGGGCTTCGCGCAGAAGGAGGAGCTTCTCTGGATCACCCACGGTTACGGGTTTGCCATCCCCATCATGGCCCGGGAGGTCTTCGTGACCGACGACAGCTGCTTTACCGTCGACTGGACCGAAACCGAGCACGAGGAACCGATCGAGTTCGATTCCCCTACCGAGCGCATGTCGGCCGGCTCGGAGGGCATCTCCACCGAAGCCCTGTCCGAGTATCTCGACAAGCACCTCGATGGCCCCTTCGAGGAGTTCGTCGACGACTACTTCGAGGGCACCCCCTTCATCACCGAGATCCTGAAGACTGCCCACCGCTACTACACCAAGGAGAAAGTGCCGGTCATCCGCAAGGCCTTGAAGCTCGTGCTTGCCTACAACCTCACCCTGCATGTCACCATGGTCGAGCAGCGCGGCGACGAGCACCCGATGGATGGCTTGGTTGATGACGAGTACTCCAAGTACAACGGGAAGATTATCGCGCCCGTCATGATCAACTTTCAGATCAAGTGCGCGCTCGCCGACATGTGGCGGGAGCTGCAGAAGGAGATCCTCGAAGAGTTATCCTCCTTGTACTCGAGCGTGTACAGCGGAGACCGGCTCAAGAACTGGCCCACGATCTTCATGCTCGCCTCTATCCTCCTCGCCGTCTGGGAGGAGATGCAGTTCGATTGCCACTACCGGGTTCCCGACGCCGCGGCGGTCAACAAGTTCTGCAGCGACATGGAAACCACCCCGGTGGGCGTCATCGTTGGCCTCTTCCACGCCATCTCCCAAAAGCTCCCCTCCTTCACCGAGTGGGACACCCGGAGACACGGGCAACTCCTCAACAACAACGTGGCCGTCTGTGAAGCCATGACCGAGATGAAGGGCCACGTGACCAAGCATGGTGAGGTTCTCCCTCGCCCCGGGACTCGTCTCTCTAACTAATACCCACCTGCAGAATCTTACCTCAAGACTCGTCCCGAGGCGAAGTTTGACCGCCAAGACTTCGACTGCTTATCCAACAAGTTCCTGTCGAAGCTTGTCATTCGCGCCAACTGATCTTCCCGTTCCTGCAGATACCGCCCTGCGTGCCCTTTTTTGTATATTTCGACTGTACAGACGCAGCGGTGCTGCCGATGGAGGGCCTCGACGGCCGTTGCAACGTCCATGTTTCTCTCTTTTGTCACGGCGTGGCGATCTCCCGCTTGTGTTCTCCATTATTGATAGCCATCAGCGACGGCAATTCTCGCGCTTTCACTCTTCGCGCACGAGCCGAAGTGGCGAAACGGACCTATGATTTTATTTGATTTTGACGAAAGGGCATCACGATTGACTCATGACCCGTGATGATGGTTACTTGCTATGTTCCGACCTGTACGAATGATTGATTGACGTCGTTTACGATACGAAGGACCTCTTACGTTGATGCTTTTCACGGACTCATGTTTGATCTTGGGAGCAACTCTTGCTTACTCACCTGGCGGGGGATACGGAGAAGAGACGCATCCCGGGTCTGGAAACCCTCGGGAAATCTGGGTCTGGTGGAGGCTCGCTACAGGGAAGGCGAAAGTGCATCGCGATGCGCGAAGGCAACCTGTAGGTAGATATACACTGGTCAACCTACAAGAAACCCCCACCCGGCAAGCTCTCTGAGAAAACTAGTAATCGTCGTGTTTGTCGCGTGGCTTTGTCGAGCGCCGGCAGCAATGCTCAGGACGTACTCGACACAGCCCCGCCCAGAAATGTCATCACAGACTTCCTCGATGGCCGATTCCTGCGATCTCCCCCCCCCCCCCCACGGATTTACGCACCTGTGGCTCACCGGCTGCGCTCGCCCGTTGGCATCAATCTGTGAGTTATTCAGTTGGTAGTTGAAGCCGGCCCGGCTCGGTATTTGGGAACTCCTGCCTGGCATTTACACTGTCGTAATCGTAATCGGAGACGGGGAAGAGCGGTGACGCAGGAGGTCGGCTTGCCGGTCCTCTCCGAGCATCTTGCATCTTACACCTTGCATCGGCTTATCTGAATGGGTGGCTGTTCCTTGGACAGTTTGTGGGAGAGATGACGCGCGAAATCGAACGCGATGTGGAATCTCCCCAGGATGTCAAGGTGGGCGAACATCTCTCGTTCTGGAGATTGCTGTGCAGCTGAGGAGCTAGACTCAACTCGCATTCTCAGTGGCGGGGTCGAGAGCGTGCGGGGCCGGCTCACGTAGTTTCTTGCTTATTAATTGCCTGCCTGAGCTCGTTATCAAAACGCAGCATACATGATACAGTATGATGATACCTCCCCTGTCTGTCGCAGATGATGTGGACGGACAGAGGGTGAGGTCGGGATGAGGGTATTCAGAGGAGCACGGCGGAGACAGCATGGGTATGGCGAGCTGGAGTAGGGAATAAATACAAAGGAATGGCCACGGCCACCTTCTGAGTGGTTCTTCCATTTCCAGCTGGTGAATCGTCAAATTCAGGCCGCTGCTCCTAGGTTCCCTGGGATTCCCTTTCTTGACTGCTAGCGCCGCGCTAAGCCTCAGCGCCACCTGCATATAAACTCGCCCGCCCCTCCTCTTCCCTTCCCTCAAACCTCCCCTCCCATCGCTTCCCCGATCGTCAACTCCATCCAGACATCTTCTCCAATCTCCCTTCATCGTCATACCCAACACACAGTTTCAACTGAACAACCGCAAATATGCAGATCTTCGTCAAGACTCGTAAGCTTCCCCCGCCGTGTGCCATCCCGCCTTCATAATCATACTAACTTCTCAGTCACTGGCAAGACCATCACCCTCGAGGTCGAGTCGTCCGACACCATCGATAATGTCAAGAGCAAGATTCAGGACAAGGAGGGTATCCCTCCCGACCAGCAACGCCTGATCTTCGCCGGAAAACAGCTCGAGGACGGTCGCACCCTTTCGGACTACAACATCCAGAAGGAATCCACTCTTCATCTCGTTCTCCGCCTTCGTGGCGGTATGCAAATCTGTATGTGCAGCTTCGACACCCTGTCTCGGGGGCATCTGCTAATGATCTCGAAGTCGTCAAGACTCTGACTGGCAAGACTATCACTCTCGAGGTAGAGTCCTCGGATACCATCGACAACGTGAAGTCGAAGATCCAGGACAAGGAGGGAATTCCCCCCGACCAGCAACGTTTGATCTTTGCCGGGAAGCAACTCGAAGACGGCCGTACCCTCTCCGATTACAACATCCAGAAGGAGTCAACGCTCCACTTGGTTCTCCGCCTCCGTGGCGGTATGCAGATCTTCGTCAAGACCCTCACTGGAAAGACCATCACGCTCGAAGTCGAATCCTCGGATACCATCGACAATGTGAAGTCGAAGATTCAAGATAAGGAGGGTATCCCACCCGATCAGCAGCGTCTTATTTTCGCCGGCAAGCAACTTGAGGATGGGCGCACTCTGTCCGACTACAACATCCAGAAGGAGTCGACTCTCCACTTGGTCCTTCGTCTCCGTGGTGGTATGCAGATCTTCGTCAAGACGTTGACTGGAAAGACAATCACATTAGAGGTTGAGTCATCGGACACGATTGATAATGTCAAGTCCAAGATTCAAGACAAGGAGGGTATCCCGCCGGATCAGCAGAGATTGATCTTTGCTGGTAAGCAGTTGGAGGACGGCCGCACGTTGAGCGATTACAACATTCAAAAGGAGTCTACCCTTCACTTGGTGCTGCGTCTTCGTGGCGGCCAATAGATGCGCGGGGCTCCTGATGTCATTCTCTCCCTTGTTTTCGTTTTGCGAGGCGTTGCGGTATACGTGAGAAATACTCGTAGCACTTATTGAGCATCGGACTGACCGCACTGGCGACCGCTGGGCAAGGTCATCTTTGTAGTCCAATAAGAACTTCTTTGGACTATCATGAATAGTGCAAATCGTGACGTGTTAACGTGACTGGGGTGACTGCTTTAGTGATCAAAAGGTTGTGCGCCGAGTTGGAGCTTTGATTCGTGGTGACACAAGCGCAAGGCTGAGGGCTTCATCTCCCCGGCACAGTTTTTCTGGCACCATCCACCCGTCCAGCCCAAGAAGCACAGTTCCGCGACCTGGTTTCTGGAAAGAAGGAAAAGCCGTCAGAGCACGCCGCCTAGAAATATCTAGAAATGCACACCAATCTCTCACACGCGCCATGAGCTCTCCCAACTTCAGCACTCCCCCACTTCGAGAGGATGCCCTCCTTCTACCACCTGAAGTTCGAGCTGTACACGCACCCCTCCATCATCGCAGAAGCAGAAGACACGACTACAGCTTTCCCTCCACCAGAACCACGTTTGCGATCCAAGAAAGAGGGGCAGCAGCGCACCGAAGCCATCTTCGTTCCTCCGCCCGATAGCGACATCTTCGGGACGGAGCAGTGGCCCTCACACGAACCAGTGTCTGAGGAACCAAGACCTCACACGAAAACGGGAGGATCGGTCTCCACAGGTCAGGATACAGCCAGTGGTCGGGGCAGCGACGCTGGAAATTCAGTTGGAGGGGTGATCGACTGTGGGCCTCGAGCAGCGCGCGGCCTGTCTCCCCTCTCGGAGGCCTACGCACCCATCTCTCCAAACGGGCCTCTGGAATTCCCGACCCCAAACCCGAGAAACATCAAGGCGAGCTTGCAATCTGCATCGAAGGACTGGCGATTCGGGCGGGTGAGGGTTGAGGGCCTGGATATGGACCGGCCGAAACACCAGAGGGGCGAGAGCAGCTCGGCTGTTGGCGCTCTGGTGAGGAACGGGAACGGGAATGGGATAAACGCTGGGCTGGCCCCGGAAGCCGTGGGCTCCCAGGGCAAAGTCACGAAGGCTAGGTTTGAGCCGGTGGGAGTGGGCAGGGCGAAGAATACCGAGGTTGGGTGGGGAGTGGTGCATTTGTATCGCGACGGGGACTTGGCTACCACGGGAGAAGAGCTATACGACGCGGAGGAGAATCTTGACGGGCAGGGGAGAGAGGGGGCTTGTACGACGCTGTGTATTCCTGCTGTGCCGAGCTATCTTACGACGAATGACTTCCTGGGGTTCGTAGGAGAGAAGACCAGGGAGGAGGTCAGCCATTTTAGGATGGTGATGACGGGGAGGATGAACAGGTACTTGGTGCTCATGAAGTTCCGGGATGCCGGCTTTGCGAGGAAGTGGAGGAAGGAGTGGGATGGGAAGGTATTCAACAGTATGGAGGTATGTTCTGCCACTGGTCCTGCTGTGAGAACCAGGCTGATCTTCCCAAAGCCAGAGACATGCCATGTTGCGTTCATCAAGTCTATAACTTTTCAAACACCGACATCCTCCTCCCCAAACACCAGCTTCCCAGAGCTTTCCCATGACCCCTTCACGCCCTCGCCAACGCCCGCGTCATCTCTCCGACCATTCCCACCCCCGACACCGAATCTGGTTGAACTGCCTACCTGCCCAGTCTGCCTCGAGCGAATGGACGACACAACTGGCCTCCTCACCATCCTCTGCCAACACGTATTCCACTGCGCATGCCTCCAGAAATGGCGTGGCAGCGGGTGCCCAGTCTGCCGGCATACCAACCCGTCACCCTCGCCCAGCTCGGCATCTTTCCCGCACGACCCGCACAGCCCGCCCTTTGGCAGTGGTGAAGCGTCACTCTGCTCTGTCTGCGACTCCACAGACGACCTCTGGATCTGTCTCATCTGCGGCGCTGTCGGCTGCGGCCGGTACAAGGGCGGACACGCCAAAGAGCACTGGAAAGACTCGGCGCACAACTTCGCCCTCGAGATCGAGACGCAGCATGTCTGGGACTACGCGGGCGATATGTGGGTCCACCGCCTCATCAGAGGCAAGGACGACAGCAAGGTCATCGAGCTACCCTCGCGGAGTAGAGGCCGAGGCGACCGGGGTGGAGAGGACATGGTGCCCCGCGAGAAGCTCGAGCGGATTGGTATCGAGTACACGCATCTTCTCACGAGCCAGCTGGAGAGCCAACGCGTCTACTTTGAGGAGCTGGTCGGTAAAGCCGTCGCCAAAGCCTCGGCCGCCGCGGCCGCCGCGGCGTCAGCCTCGTCCCGCGCCGACGAGGCCCTCTCCCAGCTCGCCTCCCTATCCCGCGAGAACAGAAGCCTGAAAGAAGACATCGTCGCCTCCCTCGAAAAGGACGTAGCCCGCGAGAAGCGCAAGGCAGAACGCAGCAGCGAGATCGCGCGCGGGTTCGGCAAGAGCCTCACGGAAGAGAAGAAAGTCTCCGAGGGCCTTCTGGAACGCATCGGGCATGTGAATCGGCGCATGGAGAGCGTGGCAGCGCAGATGAAGCGCCTGGAGGAGGAGAACAAGGAGTTGGTCGAGGCCAACAGGGACCTGCTGTTCAGTATCACTGCCGGGGAGAAGATCCGGGAGATGGAGGGGGAGGTGCCGGAGGACGGGGGCGTGCTGCAAAAGGGGGAGTTGGAGGGGGGGACGGTAAGCTTGCCGGTGGAGAAGGAGAAGGCGGGACGGGGGAGGAAGGGCAAGGGGAGGGGGAGGCAGAGCTGATGGGTGGCGTTGGGCTTACATGCGAAGCATCTAGCATGGCGTGCGTAGGTCCTGGGTATCATGGGCGAGGTAGCCTCTCGGGTGATGATGCATTTGAAGATGTCTCCCCTCACTGACGTGCGGAACCTCTCTTGGCCCATCGAATTGCTGTGCTTGAACAGAGACACCCGACGCGTCAGATTCACGCCGGAGGCTCACTCTCGATCCTTGGTCGACTGGGATGGGTCTCCTCGCCGGATTGGCTGGTTGGCTCTCTGGGTGGGGGTGTCTGCGTATGTGTCTGCGCATGTGTCTGCGTATCTCGTACCTCTCTCAACTCCCTCGGGTATGTATATGGGTCATATGTAGATGGATGTACACGTGTGGATATATAATTAATAGATATATATATATATATATCTACACACACACCTATGGGTTTCTGGGAGACAACCGCTCGTGACTCGTAAGGCGTGTTCTGGTGTTGGTTTCTGCGGGGGGTTTTGCGGGGGGAGAAAGTTGGGGGTTGAGGGGGGGATTGAGGGGGGGGTTGAGGGTCCTTTCTTTTCTTTGTTTTCTTTTCTCTTTCTTCTTTTCTGTCTCTTCTTTTCTGTCTCTTCTTTTCTCGTTCTTCTTTTCTGTCTCTTTTCTTTCCTCTCCTCTCTCTTTTCTATTCTCTCTTCTTTTTCTTCCAAAGAAATTAAAAAAATAGGGCCATGTGTTTTTTCTCCCTCCTCGTGTTGACGTTGCCGGTGCTAAGCGAGATGGGGCTGGAAGGTCATGGTTGGCAGATGGCGGTTGTCTCTGGAGGGGCTGATGGCTAGAAGAGGCAGACCGCATCGAGGCCTCTCTCTCAGGGGGGGCTGTTTCCCTGACCCACCTCGCACATGCTCAGCAGTCCCCTTTCGATCCTCCTCTTGTAGCCGCTGCTGCCATACCACAGACGCCATCCGGGCCATCCCGGCCCTCCGGCTCTGGACCGGCTTCCGGCCCCCCTGGAATAAGACACGCAACGGGTCGGGGGTCTGTGCCGAGAAAGCTACTGGTCTTGAAGCCCCCCGACAGCAGACGGCTGCGAGCGTCACGCAATGAATCCGCGGGCACGTCACAGCGAGCTGTACAGCCACCGAGTTCCGGACTCCTCCTCGGGGGGCCACCTCACGGCTAGATTGGGCGTCGTGGCGTAGCACTCTGGAGTAGCTGCTCGTGGCTGGTGGGTAGCGCTCGGCCGTCTGCTCGAGCTGGAACTGCAAATCGTCGCTTTGTTGACAGACACCCCTTCGCTTGCGGCAACCGAGATTGCCGGGGTAGAGCACCCAGTGGGTTGGGTCCTCTCGAGCTTGTCACGCCGCCACGGACGAGTCACCAACGCCTCTCCCGCGCATCCCGCATCGCGAGCGTCACGTTCTCAACACCACACGCGCAAGGCCCCGTGCCTGCGCCTCGCCACGCTCTGCACGCGCTGTCCGCGATCGTGCCACTCGCAGGACATCTGTCCGCGCGGATCCCGCCAGGAAGCCGCGCGCGTCGAGCAGGAGTCCTCCGACCTCGATGCTCCTACGAATCCGAGGCAGCATTCCGAGCCAGATGGGGTGTCCGTAGCGATCATGTCCGTACGAGGGCATCAGTATCTGGGATAAGACGGGGAGCACCATGCTGGCCACGCGGAAGAGGAGGGCGCTGTGCGGGCCGAGGGACTGTCGAGGTGGGATATTCGGGCGTGTATGGCCAGCTCCTTTGCTGGCGGTCGTCCCCTGGCTATCTGGAATGCAATAGTTGCCGGTGGTCTTTGTTCTCTCCGTCGCGGGTGCTACGACCTGCTTGCGTTGAGTCGTTGCCGCGAGGTGCCTCAAGCCGCGTTGGATCTGTCCGTCGGCAGAGCAATTTCAATCCTTCTGGCTGTGGACCCTTGGACGGATCATACATGTGACTTGCGAGTATGCTGATATTCGCTGCTACGGGTGGGGATACGCCTCTTGTTAGGTACTTGACGTTTTGTAGGAATCTTTGAAAGAATGTTCGTCTTCGGCCTTCCGTCCCGGTTCTCACGTACTCGAGCGTGTCACCCGTTCGAAGGGTCGGGCCCGTGATGGCTCCTCTCTCCATTTCCGAAAGCGCGGGCCGACACGTAATCATCGATCTAGTCGCCGAGGCCCAGTTCAAGAATGGCCAAGGAAGCCGAGCGTCGTAATGGTCTCGTGGCTCCAGCATGGCTTCCTTCTCCCGCTTGAAGCGCGGGAAACACTGCGTATCTCTCCTTTGCGAGTTCAGGTGGCTGCCAGCCATCACCTGGGAGAACATTTTCTCAGGCAAGTGATGTTTGAATCCGCGCGGAGGATTGCAGTCCGGATAAAATACCCCGGAGAGATCGAGGGTTCCCAAGGATCGCCATGGAACTTCTTTGCTACTTCACGAGCTCCCTCCTTGAACGGAACACTGTTCCCTCGAGCCTCATCATGCCCAACCCTCGGGAGATGAAAACGACCAGCCATCCCAAAAACAGAGCTTGCCATTGCGCCACGAGTATCGATTGAAGTATTGTGAAGATCCGGATCGTTCAGGCCCTGCACTCTGTTGCGGTCTCGTATTTTCTCCTTTCTTACACCTCACGCCCCACATTTCGTCTGCGACGGATCTGCGGTGGCACACGCTTCTCTTCTCTTCCTGTCGGCACGTAGGTCATGTGACCGGTCATATGATAAAGGAGGCTTGGCAAATACTGTATCGACTCTACGCTCTCGAGGAGTAGCTTCGAGGGCCAGCCCTTACACTCGACTACAATACAACGTATTCGAAGAAGCTCCACCAGTGCACACAATCAGCTCATGTGATACCAAGACTTCCGCATCCTTGCACGCGAGGGGGTTGGAATGTGACATGTTCCGAGGATCCCACGCAGCCTCCCGCAGCCTCTCACCCGCGGGATGTGCCGATATGAAAGGACCCCCGACCACCGCATGCATCTGCTGTTTCACGCCCGACCCGGCCATTCCGGGCCGGCTGCTGGCGGCCGCGGCCAGAAAGAGCTCCACGGAGACGCGCCCTCCCTGGGCGCGAGCTGGTGCCGCGCCGGCGAGCGCTTGCCAGCCGCGCAGCAAGGCGCGTACGGCCTGGCGCCGCCATCCTGCCCACAAGGGCCGTCGCGCGGCTGCGATTGCCGGGGGGGACGGGGACGGGGGATACGTTGGGAGTGGGACGAGGGGATCGCCGGCCTCCCCCGTCCGAGGGGCTGCCAGGCCGGCCGTGAGGCGCGTGGAGGTCTGGGGATGCTGGGCGGCTGTGTCCTCGAACTCACGATCACGGGGACGCCGGGCGGCTGTGTCCTCGGACGGAAATCAAGATCACGGGGAGGACGGCGCGTCTCAAGGCTTGGGCGCTCTCGATGGGGTTGTGTTGGCATCTTGTTTTCGCTTCCTGCTTCTGCTTCTGCTTCTGCTTCTGCTTTCTGCTTCCTCCAGGACACTGGCGTCCGGCGGTGCCCGCACGGGATGGATTGATCCGTGAGCTGGAGTGACGGAGCCGAGTCACGCGAGCGAGAGTCACGCGAGCCGAGAGTCACGGAACCGAGTCACGGAACTGGCGTCACGGAACTGCATCACACACGCTGAGTGGCAGCGAGCCAATGCAAGGCGGCGATGAAAGATGCAGCCGAGACGGCAGGGGTTTTGATCTGGCCGGGCGGGGATGGTGGGCATGACTGGCTGGCGGTCTCCCGAGCCGACGTCAAGGTCCCTGGAGATCCTGGGATCGGTAGGGATAGAGTGATCGGGGTCACGTGTGAGGCATGAAGAGAGGGAATTCCAGGGACACGTGACGGCCTTGGCATAGGCTGCCCTCCAGTACTCGGTTTTCTCTCTCTCTCTCTCTCTCTCTCTCTCTCTGAATCATCTACATCTCAAACCCGAATACAATCATACCTTTCTCAGTGCGCACCCTGTGAGACCAACCGGGTCCCTGCCCGCCACGCGCCGCCCCGAGCGCGCTCGAGCTGTCGCTGGTGCCGGGGCTCGACTGGACAATAGATCCGCGGACCACGCCAGACCGGCTGCCGCTGATGTGGATGCGCGTCCGGCCGGGGATGGACGGGAGCGGCGAGACGGCGAGATCAGATGAGATGAGGATCAGATGAGATGAGGTGCCTCGGGCGAGACTTCGGACGAGAAGATCGGCGCCGTGGCTGCACGGCGCCCAGGCCAGGGACCTGGGGTGGCGAGACCCACTGCATCGCCTCGTTCCCTGCTGTCGCTAGCAGGTGCGGGAAGGGGTGGGTTTGGCGTTGCTGCACAGCCTCCGCTACACGTCTCTACCGGCTGGAGAATCATATCGTGCCTGGTGGTTAGGTGGTCGGGTGGTATGTGGTAGGGTGGTACGTATGGTATATATGGTATATATGGTATAGACGATATAGTAAAGCATGGTCGGGCATCGCATCGTGACGTCACACTCCGGGTGGCGGCCAACCATCCTGAGAAAGGCATTCCACGATCGAGGCCCAGGCCGACGGCCGGGGTGGCATTCCCCGCCCCCGCGACCGGTCTCGGCTGCGGCAGCCGTGCCGAGAGGGCCCCTGGGTCGTCGGGAGCTGGACCGACGCGGCGGGAAAGGCGTCGGGCGTCGGGCGTCGGGCCAGCCTCTGCGTCGAGGAGCGCTCACGGCCAAGCACCGAGCTGCGGCGAACCCGCCCCGGCGACCACGTGACCCCACCGAGGGACCTCTGTTGATGCGAGGCGGGCACGTGCCTCTGCGGCCAGCGGCCCCCCCTTTTGGGTCGTTGTATGGTCGTCGGCCCACGTCGATCGTCATCTGCCCATCTGCCATGACCACCTCTCCACTCTTGCTGTCACCTGCTGCCTTGCTGCCTTGCTGCCTTGCTGCCACCTCCCAACCCCCTCCCAACCATCCACTATTACTGCCCCCCCCCCCTGCCAGGGACCCGTATTCCCATATGCTGGGTGTCCAACAGAAGCAAAGTAATAATCATAATAGTGATAATCATAGTAATAATCATAGTAATACTCATAGTAATACTCATAGTACTACTCATAGTACTACTCATAGTACTACTCATAGTACTACTCATACTACTACTCATACTACTACTAATAATAATAACAAAAAAATAGCGTCAGGAGAAGAGACGGCGAGAAGAGACGGCGCGCGTCGGGTGTGGATCGAAGCCAGGTCTCCGGCTCGGCTCGGGAGGGGAGGGAGGATCGGGACGGCCGACGAACGGCTTCGAGGAGCCCGAGACCGTCGCGGGGCCGAGGAGAAAGGGGGCACGGTAGGGAGGTAGGAGAGGCTGGGTCGGGGTCTGTCTGTCTCTCTGTCTGTCTGTCTGTCTGGGTCTGTCTGGGTTTCTGCTTCTGTCTCTCCCTCTGTCTGTCTCTCTCTCCCTCTGTCCCTCCCTCTCTCTCCCTATCCCTCCCTCTCCCTCTCTCCGTCTGTCTCTCTCTCTCTGTCTCTCCCTCTCTCCGTCTGTCTCTCTCTCTCTGTCTCTCCCTCTCTCTCCCTCTCTCTCCCTATCCC
>JAENRP010000230.1:0-70656 GCA_024741835.1 Diplocarpon mali
TCGCTCCCATCTTTCAAAAATCAGCCTGGAACTCAACGAGACTCGACAAACGTACCACGGAAGCTCCGGAGCGCACCCTTCACTGCATTAAGCAGTGGTGCCACCTCCTCCTTAGAGGCGCCGCGGGCGCGAGCCGACACAACAGCCTCCCAGGAGGCGAGGAGAGGGCCGCTGGCCTGCTGGCAGCCGTTGCTCAGCACAGCACAACGGACGCAACGCGCACTAAAGGTGCCATTGAAGCACCGACAATCGAGATTGCCGGTGCTCCCGCGTGCAATGCAGCGCACGCACGCGTCGTTACATTCCGTCGTAGGCTCTGGCACACGACGCGCAGCAGGGGCGGGGCTCTCTGGCGGCGGCGGCGGTGGCGGCGGCGGCGGGGGCGGCGGCGACGGCGGCGGCGGCTCGTTGCCCAGCAAACGCTAGGACGAGCGCGCCGGGGTTGCAGCTCCCGCAGGAGCGCCAGCGACCTAGCGCAAAGTCAGTACGACGCAGGGTACAGGGACTCCAAGGGTCTTACTTTGCGAAGGCGGCCGGGGCCACAACGAGCGGGAGTTCCTTCCATATTCAAAAATTATTAGTATGAAGACGATATTTTTGAATAACGAAGGAGGGTTGTTTTTAAAAGAAGGGAAGGAGAACCTCTGCGATGGAAATACTCTATAGGAAGCCCAATAGAGCACTAGCGTAGAATCGCGAAGATTCCTAAGCGCGCTTATTGCCTATAGCGACCCTTCTCGTTCTGGAAGGAACGACCTCTAGAGAGGCGGCACATAAGATGGAGCCTCTTTTCTTTACAACTGCCATTCTTTCTTTTGTTTTATCTATATAGCTAAGCGATTCTGGGAGCATCGCCCAACTAGGGGGTATGTCGTACAGAATGGGCGGAGTCTCCACTTATTCTAGAGACCCTCCACGTGACTCCTGCTGAGTCATAGACTCTCCCTTTTCTTTCCGAAGTCTCCTTACCATACATACACTAGATAATAATAAAATCAATCATCTTCATCCACATCTGCGAGCCTCCTGAGCGACCTAATGAAGGCCCTCCAGCCGACCGCACCACAGCTATAGAATCGACTGAATCGACTTATATAAAGGTTTTAAGAGTCAAAATCGGAAAAGGTATATTGAGGTTAGCTATTTTATATAGCTTAATAATAACGCTTTTAAAGTTGATAACTGTTGAGATAGGTGATACAGCCATTACTCCGATGTATTATTATATAACCCTACTGCTTAGTTAGTAGGATATTGATACGTATATAGCTATAAGGAAGAAAGGGGTAACCTTCCTTCCCTAACTCTTACTAATATATCGACTATCAACCTTTAGAAGCCTCCTTTACCTACTGCGCCGACTTACTTAAGCTTAATAGGTTATAAGCCTTAGATAGACCGATAATAGATTATTAACTTCCTTTAGAAAGCACTTGCGCTGTAACTATTAGTAGGAAGTTAAATGAGACTTATAGTAAGAGGCGAGCAATTGGCGAATAGGAGGTATAATTCCCTATTTAGCTAACCTATATTGCAAAAGGTATGATTCCTTGCTCTATAATCCTTTTAGTACTGCAAGAGGTGTAATTCCTTGCTTTACTATATTTTATAAAAGGTATAATTCCCTGCGTTATAGCCTAAAAACCCTTTTTAATAAGAGGACTTCCTCCCTATTTAATACTTCTATAATACCTGCTATTTAATCATTTTAACTTTTTAATAAGAGGAGTACCTTTAACTATTTAATTTATTTGATTTTTCAATGCAATTCTATTCGAAATGGCAATAGCTTCCGATTCTAATCGAAATACTAGACCTAAAGACCTTTAACTCTCTTAAAAGAACTAGCAACGATAGTTTAACGATTTAAAGCTTTACTTTAAAAGCAAAGGTATAGAAATAGCGATTTAAAAGACACTTATTAAATATGTAAAAATAGCCTCTTATACTCCTTCTACTAATTTGTCTACTTCTACTTTAATAGCTAATATAACTATTAAGGATTTGCCAAATATATTAAATAAGCTTAGCTTAAGAGCTTTAATAGATAATAACTAAGAACCCTAAAGGCAGATTTTAAATATAGAAAAGGAGAAGGAGTATAGGCTGGCCTTAGCTAAATGTAAGCTTAAGATTAATAGAGGTTTAAGCGATAAAGACTAAGATTTTATTTGAGTTTATAATAATATAAAGATAAGATAGGATACTTTAAAGGTAAAATACTCTTATACAACTGCCCTTAATACCTAGTATCTACTATAGTAGATCACTTTATTTTAATATAGAAAAGATAAAGATAGTAAAGATATAGATATAAATATAGACTCTATTTAGTTTATATTATATAAAGCAGGGAGGAGAGTAAGAGCCGCAGATCCTAGGATAGCTATGACTTTTAAAGAAACTCAGCTTTTTAGTTTCCTACTTAATAGCCTCCCTTTTAAGTTCACTATTATAAAATAATCTCTTTTTATCTAACCTAACCTTAAGATTTATAAAAAGATCGACCTCCTTTAAACTATTAAGCAAGACCTTAAAGGACGCTTTAAATTAGCAAATGCCGTATTATAAGGCAACGATAAGCCTAAGAAGAGAAAGGAGCGTAGGATAAGCCCTTAAGCTTATCGGGGATACTACTTCTATAATAGTACTTATAATATTATTAATTATAAAGTTAGAAGGCAATTAATTAATATAATTGCTAACTTTAATATTAAAAAGCAATTGAAGTAGAAGTTAAGAAGCAAACTGCCCTTATCCTATTAAAGGCTATAACTATTAAAGAAAGGTAAAGGAAAAGGCTATTTAACTAGAACTTTAGCAGATACTTTTAATAAAGATAGTAAGTTATTTAAACCTAAATCCACTTCTAATAATTCAAATGATAATTATAATAAAGATGCCTATATTTTAAAAGCCGATCTTTATAAGATCCTTGAATTTAACTAGTATAGTAATACTAATTGTATAATATATATAACTGATAAACCCTACCTATTTAAAGGCCTGCTTACTAAAATAAAAAGGCACTCTATTAAGGTTAGTAGTAAAAGGTTATATATAGACTTAATAGGTATAATAGAGATAAATATCGCTAGTATTTCTTTCCTTTTATAAAATGTTCTCCTTATACCTAGCTTAAGTATTAATCTTTTATTTAACTATAAGATCTATATAGAATTAAATTATATAAGAGTTTTTAATAATCAATTTATATAGTTTATAAATAATAATTATAAAGTGATCTTTAAAGCTAAAATTAAAGATAGACTTTATATTATCTTAAAGGTAATATTATAAAAATTGACTCTTAAGCCAGACTTATAAGTGGATTCCTTTAAGGAAAGTGCACTCTTTACCCTAATATAATTAAGTAAGGATAAGAAGAATAGATAGACTCTTAAGCTAGGATTATTAGTAAAATTTATAAAAATGACTTTTAAGCTAAGATTATAAGTAGATTGCAAAGTATCCTTAAAGATGACTCTTAAGCTAGGATTATAAGTGAATTTGGTAAAAATGACTCTTAAGCTAGGATTGCAAATGGATTTTGCAAATTCGCTAATAATAACTCTTAAGCTAAGATCGTAAGTGAAATTCGCAGAAATGACTCTTAAGCTAAGACCGCGAGTGAAATTCGCAAATTCGTTAGAGATAACTCTTAAGCTAGGACTATAAGTAGATCTTGCTATTTCTAGGAAATCGACTCTTAAGCTAAGACCGCAAGTAGATCTTGCGATTCTATTAAAAATAACTCCTAAGCTAGGCTTGCAATTGGAAAACGGCAAAACCTTAAACTGCTATTACTAGTCCTTTCTAGCTGCTAATAATAAAGTATTAACTAATAATAGGCTACTAAAGCTATTAAAAGCCGAAAGCCTATTAAAGTATTAATTAATATATAAAAGATTCGCATATCTAAGGCTAGAGAAATTAAAGGGCTTATATAAGGTCTTGACCTTAAAACGGAAGATCTAAGTATTAAAGGATCGCCTAGTATACTGAATTTACAAGCTAATAAAACTTTAAAATCAGATGCAAATTAAGCTTAATTTATAAAAAGATTCGATATTAGCACTAATATCTATTAATACTACTAGACTATTTATAACCTTAATTAAAGGAAATAATTAGTTTTTTTAAATAGTAGATAATTCTACTTAATAAATATAAACCATTTGCGCTAAGACTAAATCTAAACTTATAAAAAAGCTGGAAACTTAGAAAGTGATAAAGGAATGCTAGACTTAGTTAAAGCTAATAGCTATTAGGTCTAATAATATATTAGAGATTAGGATAAAGCTTAATAAATAAGTAAAATAAGGAGTTTATTATAAACTAACTATAATATATAAAGGTTCCTATTAGAATAGCATCGCTAAGCGAAGCATCTAATAAGTAAAGACTGACTATTGCGCTCTACTATAAGATGCTGACCTACTACTAGAATTCTAGGACCTTACGGTTAAGGTAAATATATAGTTATAAAATAGAATAAGTAGTAGACTAATAGTTAATAGTACTTAAATATCATTATATAAGGCATATTTTAGATAGAAACTAAGCCTAGACTATATCTGCATCTTTAAAAGCGTCTGCTACTCTTATATTAGCCTAAAGTCCTAGCCTATAGGTATAAAGAGTAAGAAGCTAATAGACTAAGGTAGAGAGTATATATTTATTAAGTATATTAAATAGATAATAAAGTAGTAGATAGTATATACGCTAAATCTAAGGCAAGTAATTATATCCTTAATAGTTAAGTTTAATAAATCTTAAAATAGGAAGGAGCTATCCTTAAAGCTTTATATACTTAAAGATTCGCAAGGTATACCACTTAATAGTAATACTATTAAGCCGAACTAATAACCCCTTTCTCTTAGCTTAAGCATATTAAGCGCACCTGCTAATTAATAACCTACTAGTCGCCTAAAGGCCAAATAGACTATTCCTATTATCTGCGAACTGCTTAAAGTATAGAATAACTTCGATATTATTATCCCTTTAGTTAAAGTACCTATAGTAAAGGATATTCTCGAAATAGGTACAAATAATAATAAGTCTCTACTACTAGAAAGCGGTTCTTTAAATAACAAGCCTATAGAACCTATAGCCGAACTTCTATCTTTAAAAAGGAATAGAGACTTAGAACTAGAAGATACCTTAGATAAATAAGAGTCTAAGCGTATCTGGGCTATAATAGCGCATAAGATCTATAAGCTCGAACTTTAATAGAGCTTTGATAAAGATAATACGTTCTTAGCCGCTAAGGAGATAATGAAAATCTCTCTTTTAAAGATATATAATAAAGCTATTAATAATCTAAAGAATAGAGTAGTATAAAGTAAGGCAATCTAAAAGGAGATAAGCTCTCTTATTGCAAATGGCATATAGATAAAGGAATTAATACTAAAGGACGTGAACCTAGTATTAATAAAGTGGGTCTTTATAATTAAGATATATATAAATAGAATCCTAAAGTATTATAAGGTAAGGCTTATAGCTAAGGGCTTCTTCTAGTAGTATAGAAAAGACTACTTCGATATATTTGCGCCGATAGTTTGCATAGATACCCTTTATATATTTATAGTAATAGTAGCCGCTAAGGACCTTAAATGCAAATAATATAATATTAAAAATGCATTTACTAAAGCGATTATAAAGGAATGGATTTTTCTCTTTTAACCTAATAGTATTCCTATATACGCTAGCCACTCTCTCTATATATTCCGCAGTATCTATAGGCTTAAATAATCAGCCTATTGAGCTTAAGTAAGTCGGCGCAGTAGGTATAGGAAACTTCTAAAGGTTGATAGTCGATATATTAGTAAGAGTTAAGGAAGGAAGGTTACCCCTTTTTTACCTATAGCTATATATATATTAATATCCTACTAATTAAGCAGTAGGGTTATATAATAATATATTAAAGTAATAGCTATATCACTTATCTCAATACCCCTACTTAGACCTTACTCCGATTGACCTGCAATTAGGAAAATAATAACTATCCTTTTACGCTAATCCAACTCCTAAGTATCTCTCTAAATTAAAAACAATCAATTAATAGCAACTTCTATTAAAATCACCAATCCTACTTACAAGGTAAGACTAAGAGTTAAATTTCTAAAAGCGTTCCTTTATAAGACTATATAACTTGACTTACAGTCTAGGCCTAGGAGTCGATCTAAAAAAAACTTTACTTTATAAGATTATATAACCTAACTCGTAAGGCAGGCCTAGGAGTCGTCCTTAAGCCTACTAAGCCCTTACTATCTTCTGCAACCTTAGTATATCTTTAAATGCTTTAAACTTTATAACTATCTTTAATAGCTTTATAAATCCATCTACTACTATTTGATCGATTAGGATATAAGTAATTAATAACTTATTCTTTATAATAAGGTTATAGATAAAGTAGTAGGTAATATTAATATATTTTAATCGCTTATATAAGTATAGATTCTTTATAAGTGCAATCGCCTTTATATTATCTATTTAAAGATTAATACAATTCCTATCTTATCTAATATACTTAATAAAACCTATATCTTTTAAAACTTAGGCGATCTATAATCCTTACTTACAATTTAATAATATTAATATATATTTAGCCTTAGTGCTTGTAATAGCTATTGATTTCTACTTCCTACTTCCCTACGACATAGGTCTACTATATAGTATTACTACGCTTTTAGATATACTTTTCCAACCTTTCATATTTGCCCAGTTGGAATTAGTATATATTTTAAGCTTTGCGCTTATATATTTCATTAGTTTATATCTCACCTTTTATATGATTATCGATCGAAGGTACCTTTTAAGTCACTTAACTATATTCTTATATTAAATCGTCAGATCCTTTAAGTTTTAACTAAATTGCTTAATAATAAAGGCGATATCTAATCTTATATATACTATAGCATATATAATCGCTTTAATATCCTATTAGTACTTCTTCAGATCTCCTCTCTACTTATTTTTATTAGCAGGCTCTAACTTATTATACTTTCCTTTAATTAGAGTACACTTTAGCTTAAAGTTAGGAGTATAAGTAAAGAGTCCTATTTAATCTAGGATCTTCTTAATATACTACTCTTAATCTAACTAGAGTTCTTAAGTAAAGCGATTCCTTATAATGCAGATGCTAAGGATCTTATAAATTTCCCTTAGATCCTTAATATTAAAATATTTCCAAATTGTTATAAAGAACTAATCCAATTAAGTAGTTGTTTTTATAGCTATAGTAATATTATTAATATATAGTAGCAACTTGATTCTACGCTTAGCATAAGTAAATAGATAAGGGTTAGCTAAGCTTTAAACAAATCCTATTTCTACTAGAGCAAAGCTATACAAAAGGTTCTAATTATAAGCTGATTATTTAAGCCTGTAGATACTGCAGAGTATACAAAGGGAATGGCCAGCGCGTATAAGAATACTATTAGGTCAAGAGAGAAAAATCCGTTCCTTTATAATCGCTTTAGTAAATGCATTTTTAATATTATACTATTTGCATTTAAGGTCCTTAGTAGCTACTATTGCTATAAATATGCAAAGGGTATTTATGCAAACTATTAGCGCAAATGTATTAAAGTAGTCTTTTCCATACTATTAAGAGAAGCCCTTAGCTATAAGCCTTGCCTTATAATATTCTAAGGTCTTATTTACATATATCTTAATTATAAAGACCCACTTTATTAATACTAGGTTCACGTCCTTTAGCATCAGTTCCTTTATTTATATACTATTTGCAATAAAAGAGCTTATCTCCTTTTAAATTACCTTATTTTATACTACTCTATTCTTTAGGTTATTAATAGCTTTATCATATGTCTTTAGAAGAGAGATTTTCATTATCCCTCTAGCGGCTAGGAACGCATTATCTTTATCAAAGCTCTATTAGAGTTTAAGCTTATAGATCCTATATACTATTATAGCTTAGATACGCTTAGACTTGCGTTCATTTAAGGTATCTTCTAGTTTTAAGTCTCTATTCCTCTTTAAAGGCGTAGGTTTAGCTATAAGTTCTATAGGCTTATTATCTAAGGAACCGCTTTCTAATAGTAGAGGCTTATTATTACTTATACCTATTTTAAGAATATCCTTTACTATAGGTACTTTAATTAAAGGGATGATAATATCAAAGTTATTTTATACTTTAAGAAGTTCGCAGATAATAGGAATAGTCTATTCGGCCTTTAAGCAATTAGTAGGTCGTCGATCAGCAGGTGCGCTTAATATACCTAAGCTTAAAAAGAGGGATTATTAGTTCGGCTTAATAGTATTACCGTTAAGTAGTATACCTTGCGAATCTTTAAGTATATAAAGCTTTAAGGATAGCTCCCTTCTATTTTAAGATTTATCAAACTCAATTACTAAGGATATAATTACTCGCCTTAAGTCTAGCGTATATACTATCTATTGCTTTATTATCTATTTAATATATTTAATAAATATATACTTTCTACCTTAGTCTATTAGCTTTTTGCTCTTTATACCCGCGGGCTAGGACTTCAGGCTGATATAGGAGTAGCAGACGCTTTTAAAGATTCAAATATAGTCTAGGCTTAGTTTCTATTTAAAATATACCTTATATAGCAATATTCAAGTGCTATTAACTATTAGTCTACTACTTATTCTATTTCGTAAGTATATATCTGCCTTAATTGTAAGGTCCTAGAATTCCAATAGTAGGTTAGCATCTTATAGTAAAGCGCGATAATTAGTTTCTGCTTGCTAAATGCTTCGCTTAGCGATACTATTTTAATAGGAACCTTTATATATTATAGTTAGTTTATAGCAAACTCCTTATTTTACCTATTTATTAAGCTTTACCTTAATCTCTAATGTATTATCAGACCTAATAGCTATTAGCTTTAACTAAGTTTAGTATTCCTCTATTACTTTTTAAATTTTTAGCTTTTTTATAAGCTTAGATTTAATCCTAGCGTAAATAGTCTATATCTATTAAGTGGAATTATCTATTATTTAAGAAAACTAATTATTTCCTTTAATTAAGGTTATAAATAGTCTAGTAGTATTAATAGATATTAGTGCTAGTATTAAATCTTTTTATAAATTAAGCTCAATTTACATCTGATTTTAAAGTTTTATTAGCTTGCAAATTTAATATACTAGGCGATCCTTTAATACTTAGATCTTCTATTTTAAAGTTAAGACCTTATATAAGCCTTTTAATTTCTCTAGCCTTAAATATGCGAATCTTCTATATATTAGCTAATACTTTAATAGGCTTTCGGCTTTTAATAGCTTTAATAGCCTATTATCAGTCGATACTTTATTATTAGTAGCTAGAAAGGATTAGTAATAGCAGTTTAAGGTTTTGCCATTTTCCAATTGCAAGCCTAGCTTAAGAGTCGTTTTTAATAAAATCGCAAGATCTACTTGCAGTCTTAGCTTAAGAGTCGTCTCTAATAAATTCGCAAATTTCACTTGCAATCCTAGCCTAAGAGTCATTTCTGCGAATTTCACTTATAATCTTAGCTTAAGAGTTATTATTAGTAAATTTGCAAAATCCACTTGCGGTCTTAGCCTAAGAGTTATTTCTATTAAATTCACTTATAATCCTAGCTTAAGAGTCATTTTTAAAAATACCTTATACTCTACCTATAGTCTTGGCTTAAGAGTCATTTTCGCGAATTTTACTTGCAATCCTAGCTTAAGAGTCTATCTATTCTCCTTATTCTCACTTAATTATATTAAGGTAAAGAGTGTACTTTTCTTAAAGGAATCCACTTATAAGTCTAGCTTAAGAGTTAATTTCTATAATATTACCTTTAAGATAATATAAAGTCTATCTTTAATTTTAGTTTTAAAGATTACTTTATAGTTATTATTTATAAACTATATAAATTGATTATTAAAAACTCTTATATAATTTAACTTTATATAAATCTTATAATTAAATAAAAGATTAATACTTAAGCTAAGTATAAGGAGAACATTTTGCAAAAGGAAAGAAACGCTAGTAATATTTATTTCTACTATACCTATTAAGTCTATATATAACCTTTTACTATTAACCTTAATAAAGCGCCTTTTTATTTTAGTAAGCGGGCCTTTAAATAGGTAGGGTTTATTAGTTATATATGCTATATAACTAGTATTATTATACTAATTGGATTTAAGGATCTTATAAAGATCGGCTTTTAAAATATAAGTATCTTTATTATAATTATCATTTGAATTATCAGAAGTGGATTTAGGTTTAGATAACCTACTATTATTATTAAAAGTATCTATTAAAGTTTTAGTTAAATAGCCTTTTCCTTTACCTTTCTTTAATAGTTGCAGCCTTTAATAAGATAAGGGCAGTTTGCTTCTTAACTTCTGCTTCAATTGCTTCTTAATATTAAAGCTAGCGACTATATTAATTAGTTGCCTTTTAACTTTATAATTAGTAATATTATAAGTACTATTATAAAAGTAGTATCTTTAATAAGCTTAAGGGCTCGTCCTACGCTCCTTCCTCTTCTTAGGCTTATCGTTGCCTTATAACGCGGCATTTGCCGATTTAAAGTATCCTTTAAGGTCTTGCTTAATAGTTTAAAGGAGGTCGATCTTCTTATAGATCTTAAGGTTGGATTAGATAAGAAGAGATTATTTTATAATAGCGAACTTAAGAGGGAGGCTATTAAATAGGAAATTAAAAAGCTAAGTTTCTTTAAAAGTTATAGCTGTCTTAGGATTTGCGGCTTTTACTCTCTTTCTTACTTTATATAATATAGATTAAATAGAGTCTATATTTATATTTATATCCTTACTATCTTTATCTTTTTTATATTAAAATAAAGTGATCTACTATAGTAGATATTAGGTATTAAGGGCAGTTATCTAAGAGTATTTTGCCTTTAAAGTATCCTATCTTATCTTTGTATTATTATAAACTCGAATAAAATCTCGGTCTTTATCGCTTAAACCTTTATTAATCTTAAGCTTACATTTAGCTAAGGCTAGCCTATACTCCTTCTCCTTTTCTATATTTAAAATCTGCCTTTAGGATTCTCGATTATTATCTATTAAAGCTCTTAGGCTAAGCTTATTTAATATATTTAGCAAATCCTTAGCAGTTATATTAGCTATTAAAGTAAAAGTAGACGAATTAGTAGAGGGAGTATAAGGGGCTATTCTTATATTTTTAATAAGTGTCTTTTAAATCGCTATTTTAATACCTTTGCTCTTAAAATAAAGCTCTAAATTATCGAACTATTATTGCTAGTTCTTTTAAGAGAGTTAAAGGTCTTTAAGTCTGATATTTCGATTAGAATCAGAAGCTATTGCCGTTTCAAATAGAATTGCGTTTAAAATCAAATAAATTAAATAGTTAAAGGCACTCCTTCTATCGAAAAGTCGATATGATTAAATAGCAGGTATTATAGAAGTATTAAATAGGGAGGAAGTCCTTTTATCGAAAAGGGTTTTTAGGCTATAACGCAGGGAATTATATCTCTTATAAAATATAGTAAAGCAAGGAATTATACCTCTTGCAGTACCAAAGGGTTATAAAGTAAAAAATCATACCTCTTATAATATAAGTTAGCTAAATAAGGAATTATACCTCCTATTCGCCGATTGCTCGCCTCTTACTATAAGTCTTATTCAACTTCCTATTAATAGTTGCAGCGCAAGTGCTTTCTAAGGAAAGTCAATAATCTATTATCGGTCTATCTAAGGCTTATAACCTATTAAGCTTAAGTAAGTCGGCGCAGTAGGTAATAGAAACTTCTAAAGGTCGATAGTCGATATATTAGTAAGAGTTAGGGAAGGAAGGTTACCCCTTTCTTCCCTATAGCTATATACGTATCAATATCCTATTAATTAAGCAGTAGGGTCATATGATAATACATCGGAGTGATAGCTATATCACCTATCTTAACAAATTATTATATTACTAAAGACAACGATCTACTAATGATTCTACCCTTAATAAGCACCTACCCTAAGCATTAGGATTCCTAGGGCGCAGTTCCCTAGCCGCCTAAGACCCAAAGGCCTTACTACCTGAAATAGCGACTAAGTTGGCCTATTCCTCTTAAGCTCGTACTTAAGTAAAAGCGGCCGCAATCTCCTTTAGATTCGGTTTATTTAAATCATTAAGATCTAGATCCTTACCCTTTAAAGAGCCTTTAAAAGGGACTTATCTACCCTTGCCCTTTTAGCGGTAGATATTATTAAAGGGAGCTTAAGAGCAACCCTTAGCTAAGCTAAATAGCCCCTTTATATATTAGAGGGAGCCAAGCACCTTAGTGCCTTAAGTCTTAAGACGCCTAAGGGTAGCATTACCGCCTTAGACGGCGTATAATAGATCCTACGAATAGTTAGTTATTAATATTAGATAGATTTAAAGGCATTTATAGCTTGCTAGGTATTCGCAAGGTCGATACTATAATAGAGGGCATAAGCTTTATTCAACTGGGCTAGCTAAAGGGCATCCTAAGTCTTTAAGACTATAGAGATTTATATCTAAGTCTCTTTAGATAGGATTTAGGCCGCCTTTTAAATTATATTAATATTGCTATTAACTTAAGTATCCTAAAGGATAATATACTTATCTTAAGCTTAAATAGGTATTTAAAATAGATATCTATTAAAGGTCGTTAAAGTAAGAGGATATTAAAGGGCACTTATTAAGATATACTTTGCCTATTGCGTAATGCAATAGTTATACTTCTTAAAAGTGAGAGTATTAAATACGTATATATGGCCGGTATTATTCTTACTAGCCTCCTTTCTTAATATCACTTACGTATAATATACGCAAAGCACTTGAAACGCCTTAGGCAGGTCTTTTAAATTGTATTTGAGCACTATTTAAGTTAGTAATATATATATTAAAGGGGGTCGGCTAATAATCAAAGCACTTACTAATAATAATAATAGTATTAATAGGATAAGATAAGATCTACTATAGGGTTAATTAACTTAAAAGCAAGAGGGAGAATCGACCTACTTATAAGAAGTGGGAGTTAGAGTTAAGAGATCAAAGGAGGAGGGAAGCTTAATATATATGCCTTCTCAAAGGCCCCTCTTTTCCCTTCTATAAATCATTATAATTTATAGCTATAGTGGATTACAACTCTAGATAACTCTTTAATAAAGAGTCTCGAACCTACTAGAACGCAACCAGATTATAATCGTACTACTATAAGGCTTAAATAAAGACTTTAGATTACTTCTATTACTTAAACACCTTTCCTTTCCCTCTTTGCTATTTGCCTTTATCTTTGCTATTCTACTTCTTATATATTATCCTTATTACCTATTACACTTGCTTTTACTATTAAGCTATTTGTCTTTACTATTTTATTCTTTATTGCTATTTAATTACTTGCTACTAATCTGCCTCTATTATTGTAGAGACCTGGAAGTGGAGGATCTTATGACATAGGTCACATGGTCAGATGAGGACTAAGAAAGGGGTATATATAGGACTACTGTTATACTTAGAGACAGCGCGTAATGCCAACTACTTATTCTATCTCTAATTAGTGAATTGTCTTAGTTCTTATCTTTGGAGAGCCCGCTTGTAGTGCTTCCTCCCTTTTGTTTTAGGTCTTCCCTTAGGCCTATTTATGTATTGTCTCCCCTCTGTTTTATATTAGTGACCTACGCAGGGACTGATTTCTTTGAGATTTCGTCTTTATACGACTTCTCCTTTTGATTCTCTTAGTTCGCAGATAAGAGATCAACCCTTTAAAAAACCCCTCTTAAGATAATAATCATTCAGTTATTTGTAACTATCGGTTGTTATTCCTCTATTATTAACCTTGCAATCACTTAGTTATTTGGAACTGTCGATTGTCACTTAGCAACTATTAACAACCTTAGATTTTCCCTTTTCGGCTCTGCTTCGAAAACCCCTATTTTCTTCCTTAACTCTGAGATTCTTGGAATTTTCAGCTTTCCGATATAAAAAGTTTGACGAACCTTATAATAGCAATCTCAAATAGCGGTAGTTTCGAGTACTTAAGTAATACTAAGCGTAAACTCCAACTGGAAGTGCCTCCTTAGAATCTTTAGAAATCCGAATCTGATACTTTAGCTGCCTCCACTCGATAGAATCCTATTCTTTGCTTTAGAAATAACCCCTAGGATATACTGATTTCGAGAACTAATAGGAATTGTCCTAGAAGCTAAGATGAATCTTTCTTAGAAACTGTATCTTAGAAATTAGTCTTTGATTTAATAAACCTTTTCTTACTACTAGTGATTGCAGTACCTTTATTTATTACTTTACACCTACTAAAGAAGTCTTAACGAAGTATAAATAAACTTTCTGCGAAAGCCGGATTTTCACTCTTAGGCCAGGCCTGCGAGTAGGAATATAAAAATACGATTTTATATAATTCGAGTTCTTTACCTTCCCCTTTGATAACTGCACCTGCTTTTTTAATATCGATATTAGAAAATACTAAAAACACTAACTTTAAACCTCCTACCGACCCTTTACTTAAATCTTTTCAAGCTTGCCTTAGTTACTTTAAGATTGATTCGGATTCTAAAAACTCTTTAGAATACCTTAAGTCCTATATTCGACCTAGCTCTCCTCCTATTGAAATGAATAAAGCGATAATGGCCGCCTTTAAAGTTATTACTAATCATTTTCCCCTCCCTAGTTCCCCTAGTGCTCCTTATTTCACTAGAGCTAATATTACTAATTTCCTTAAATAATACAAGGAGACTTATTATAATTTTAGCATTAAATATAATAAGATGATTAATCGACTTCCTTGCTACTGCAACTAAACTAGCAAAGATATTATTAAGTCTTTGCTTAAGTAGAAGCTTTGCGAATCCTAAGAACTTCTTACTAAGGCTCTTAAATCTGAATTTTAAGAATTTGATAGATAGCAGATTCGTAATACGCTAGCCTTTCTAAAGGAGTTTATTCTTTTTACTCGCATTCCTAAGGAACTTAAAAACTACTATCGGACCTTTACTTGAGTATCAAATACCTTAATCGACTAGAAGATTCTTAGTAAAGTTGAAAGAGGACGCTTATTCTTACTTAGATTACCTATTAGCCTTTAAAATAAGATTATTAAGCATTTTAGGATTAATAAGCGTAATCCTATAATATACGCTTAATTTAAAGACTTCTCGACCTTTGCCTTAAAATCAGACCTTAGCAAAAGGACTATTAAGGCAATAGAAAAGGAGAAAGAGCCTACCTCTTCCTTTACTAAAGATCTTAAAAGCCTAGTATAAGAACATTCGAAGGCCCTAGAGATTACTAAAGAAGCAAAGAGAAATCTAGTAGTGATTCCCTTTACTCGCAGTCCTAGCCTAGGAGTAAAATCTGCTTTAAAAATCAAAGAACTTAAAGTCTAGTTTTCTAAACTCCATATCTAATATTTAAAAACCTCAATTAAAGGCCTTCTTTAGGAAACTTATTACGCCTCTTAGTTTAGTAATCAATAGGCTTTAGAAGGTAAAAACTAATATACGAACTTTAAATACTTAAATCCAGCTTCCTTTAAGTTAAATAAGCGAGTTACCACCCTAGAGAGGCTTAATAATCGAATATAGCTATATTAAAGAAATTCTTAAATTATTAATTGAATTTTATATAAAGCCTGGATTTTCTTTAGTAAAGACGCCTTTTAAGTTGATTAAAGCATATATGCTTAGGATTACTTAAAATTGTCTTCGAATTTTCTTTAAAACTGCGATTTAATACCTTTAATAACTTCGAGCTTTTAACTCGCGGTCCTAGCCTAGGAATTGCATTACCAAAGGAGGAAAAGGAGTTTTGTTATTTTTATTCATTTATTACCGCACCTTCCCCCCCTTTCCCCTCTCCCTTTATATATTTCTTTAAAATCCACTCGCAGGCCTAACCTATAAGTTAANAAAAAAAAAAAAAAAAAAAAAACCCCTTTCTCCTCTTCCTACCTTTACGACTTTAAGTACTAACCTTACTTGCACTTATTGTTTTTGCAAATAGGGATTGGTATTCTCAACTTATAAGAGTCTTATATCTTCGCTAATAGTAGCAAGGGCTGCTACTTAAGTTAGTTAAGGTATATATAAAGACCTAAAAGTAGAGGATCTTAAAATATAAGTTATATAATTAGATAAGGACTAAGAAAGGGGTATATATAGGACTACTATTATACTTAAAGATAGCGCGTAATGCTAACCACCTATTCTACCCCTAATTAGTGAATTATCCTAGTTCTTGTCTTCGGAGAGCCCGCTTGTAGTGCTTCCTCCCTCTTGTTTTAGGTCTTCCCTTAGGCCTATTCATGTATTGTCTCCCCTCTGTTTTATATTATATACCTGTTTTGCGTACTTCCTTATGCGAGTTGAAAAGGTCTTTTTAAAAGAAAGTACTGCTAGTATTAGTACGCAGATTCCTATGCAAGAGGCAAGCTGCCCTTATTCCTAAGGTCATCCTATACAGCTATACCATATACGATATAAGGGGTTTTGTATATATTTCAAATGGCTATTCAGCTGGAGGACTTCGGAAGGATATCTATATACAGCTAAGAGGGACTATAGGAGGGAGGACATTTATAAGTATAAAGGTACTATCTCAATTATATAGAGATAGATAGATATTATAATAGATTCTTTTTAATAATAAGTACTTAACTATATTTATATGAATATCGATTACTAGTATAGAACCTACAAATATATATAAAGTAGATTCCTTTAAAATCATACTAAGGTTTTCTATAAGTATTCGCTTTTATATAAGAGAGTACTCTTTACCTCTATCAGTTCTCTACTGCTTGATTATACGATTATACTAAGTTTATAAAAGGCTGATTATCTTCTTATTTACTTCAAATGTATTAGATTTATTTATATAGGTCTATTCCTATCTAGCTATTATAGTTAGGCAAGTGAAGATAAAGGCGTATTTATAACTGTTAAGGCTAGTTGGCTTTAAATGAACTACGTCGATATATAGCTTATCAAATGCCTTTATAGGTCAAGGGCGAGCTAAACGTTTATTAACATATTAAAGAGGTCTGCCTTTTTCGCAAGGGGCGCAAATTCGCGTCTTCTTAGATTTTATTTCCTTAATCTATATATTAGTAATAGCAGATTAGGTCTTTGTTGCGCCATAAGGAGCCTCAGGCACTGAGGCATCTGAGGACTGGCTTATGTAATGTACCCCTGAAGTGGCCACGGAGCACTTCTATAAAGGGAGCTCAGGTATACAGTTAGAGTAGAATTTTACAAGCTTCTGCCACTATTGAGAATCTACCTTTAAATATAGTACGATAGTTATTAGTACTATTCGCAACTCCTAAGGAGTAAACGATTAAAAATCTACTATGTTTAGAGACTTCTTAGAGAGGTTTTACTACTATTTTTCATCCATTTTCCCTTGCCTATACGCATTATACGACCTGACTTAATATTCCAACGCTCTTAGCCAACTAATACTATACTCCCTACTATCTTAGTCAATATAAGCGAATACTAGTAAAAAGAAGCTTAGGAGCTTAGCTCTAGTGGAGTTATACTTTAGGATAGGAAGTTATAGCGCATTTGGTACGCTAAGCTAGAGTTTTAGGCCGAATTTCTACGCCTTTAGAAGTATATAGAGAAGCTAAGACAGGTTAATAACCTTGAACTATATACTATAGAGATAGGAAACCAAGCTCTGCTCTATAAGAACGAAGCTCTATATCTGCTAGATCTAGAAATAGAACTGCTATAGCTTGAAAAAATTGTGGAAGGATAGGACTAGAGAGTATTGCAAAGCTACTATAAGTTATACTAATAGTAGGAAGCTATCGATTAATAAACGCTAGCTCTACTACTACTTATAAAGACAATAGCTAAAGATATAGAGCTAGAGTATAAAATGGCGGTAATGTAATATAATCTCTTAATAGAAACGTGGAAAAGGAATAGGAGCTCTTACACTTAGTTATACTATTGGATTACTAAGATAGTATACCCTACGTTGCTTTAAGTAGTGTAATATAACTATAAGGAAGCAGGGAAACTGTTAATTTAATAGATCGTGGAGCACTTGCGTAGGGAACTAGCCCCCTCTGAGGTTAGTATAATAGAGTCAATTCAAGAAGACTATAACACTAAGCTCTTTGAAACTAGGAGTAGTAAAGTGGACCTGAAGACCTGGCTTGCTAGCTTTAAGGAGATCTATTAAGAAGCTTGAACTTATAGAATCCCAGAGGTTTAAGGCTCCTTTGCGATTATAAAGTTTCTATAGTCGGTTTACCGCTAGGCTCCTACTTGGTCTTAGCAGACCTAGGCAGAGCTTATTAAAGATAATAAGCTAGGTCTAAAGCATAGAAAAGATATAGTCTACTATATTAATTGGTTCTTGAGCTTAATAGAGCAAAGCCTTATAAGCTCCTTATCAAAGGCAACCCTTAGAGTATACGCCTTGCTTAAAGGAGTAGGCGATTATACTAATCTAAGAGCACTAAGTAAAGGCAAGGCGAAGAAGACTCTTAAGGAGAGCGTTAAAAAGTGCCCTTGCCCTTAGGTCAAAAATCACTTCTAGAACCTAGAAGAGTATAATAGGCTGAAATACGCCTTAACTAGCGCTAAGGAAGGTACGCTTTAAAACCTCCTTAGCTATAATAAGGTTAAAAGAACGCGTGAAAACCTTGCTTCCTTAGAATGGAGAGAGCTTTATACTAAGCTCTCTTATATTAAATAAGCTCCTATAGATCAATTTAAAGAGAGAATATCTATTAAAGCTTTAGGGAGCGGTAAATCTAAGATTATCGCCGCCCTCTTAGATCCAGCTCTTTTCGAAGACTTTACCCTAGGAATATACTCTACCCTTAGAGCTCCTTACGCTCTCTCGAATACAACCCTACTCGATAACTGCGCCGCGACGCACCTTATTAATTAAGAGGAGCTTTTAGTTCCTAGATTATTAAAAATCGCATATCCCTAGGACTATATAGAGGCAGGGAGCTTGAGTCTGCTAATAAGGAGGAAGGGTATATATCTGATAAAAGGGGTTTTCGCCAATAGAGGAGACTTAGAGCTTAGGAATATAGCGCTTATAGATAGGTTTAATATTAATATTATCTTAGAGCCTCTTTTAAAGAAGGCTAGGGTATAGTATATAGGCTTAGATGCGACGCTTTAAAGGGGTATAGCAGATAATAATATAATTATGAAGTAGCTGGAGTATAGGTTGAATGTTATAGTGTTTGAATATAAGCCTATTAACTTTTATAACGCTCTTAACTCGCTATGCTATGCTTAACTAACCTGCCTAGCTTTCCCTACTTTATAATAGCGTTTGCAAAGCTAATATAAACCCTTAAGAAGCAGCATATTCCTAAGAGCTAGGAACGATTCGGCAGATATTTGGCACCTTCGATTAAGCTATTTAAGAGCTAAGGCGCTTAAGAAGCTTATGCTAAATATAAGGGGGGTGAAGATCAAGGGGAAGCTATAAATCAATTGTAAAGCTTATGCTTAAGCAAAAGCTAAGCAAAAGCCTTTTAGAAGAGAGTTAGATTTCAAGGCTTTAAGACTGTTCTTTAGATACTCCTAGGACCTATTTGACTATAGTATATCAAGCCTCTTTTTAGAAAGCTGGCTTCTCTTAATTAAAGATGAATTTAATAGGAAGTTATTTAGATATACTCTGCTTTATAAGTCCTTAACGCTAGTTCTAAGAGCTCTTTAATCTTTTAAAGCATAGGTGAAGCGCTATTATTGCCTCTCCTTATATATTCTAAGGAGCGATAATAATATCTTGGTATTTCCCTTATAAGGAGTATCGAAATATAGAGAGTAGTGCAAAGCTAAAGGCATAGAGGTAGAAGTCACTTTATCCTATACTTATAAACTAAATAGAGCTTTCGAAAGAGCAGGAGTAGAGATTATTGAAAAGGCACTTACTATACTAATCTTTGCTAACCTCTTAGAGTACTTATGGCTTGAAGCTATACTAGTAGTAATATACCTTTATAATATCGGCCTATTAAAGCGCAGGGGATGGAAGAGTCCAAATGAGGTACTTTAGCTTTAGTTTAAATAATACTTTAGGTGGTATGATCCGCAGATTACTATAAAGCTTACTACTAATTTAAGACTAGAATAGGGGGGTATAAAAGCATATAGAGCGCGCGCGTACCTATTAGCAAAGGAGAGGGAAGCTTTAAAGAATAAGAGAGCTTTTAAAACTATGCTATAAGGGTATATTAGATACCTAGTTGGTTACTGCTCTATTAATATATATAGGATCTAAGTGCCTAAGCTCCGAAAGGTTATAATCTCTCGAAATATCGAATTCGATAAGTCCAAATTCTACTCTAAGGAGTATGAAAAGGTGGCTAGCTACCTACTTCTAATTATTAAGGAGATTGTGCAAATGATTAAAGAAGAGGAGGAGGAAGCTTAGGATACTGAGTTAATCATCGAGAATATAAAGGGAGCTTTAGACGAGTAGCCTGCGGATAACCTAGTAAGAGGTGAGCCTATTAATCTTTTACTAATAGAAGCTCTAAGCTCAGATCTATCGAGGGCTCTTGTCCCCTATAAGGCTACTTATAGCGTTTCTACTCTAGCTACTTAGGAGTAGCTGCTTAGTAGCAAAGGGTTAGACGCTTTAAGATAACTGTCAATAGTTAGAAGGAGCATCGAAAGTGATATTATAAATGCTAGTTCCGCTAGAGAGCGTAATACTAGGCCTTTAGTTGCTATACGAATTAAGCAATCGCAAGGGTAGGAGCAGGCCCTTTAATTACTAGAAGCTCTACTATAGGCAACTGGTAAAGAAGCACGCTAGCTCTTATTAGAAGCACCGATCGATCGGGAGCTACGCTAGGATATAGAAGCTCTTAAGGGTAATACCGAAAGAGGGAGCTCTTTAAAACTAATAGAAGCTTAGCCTAAAGTACTTAATATAAGGGCCTTTCGAAAACGCAAAAAGCCTAATAAGAAGTAGGAAATGGTACTTATACCGCTTTACAGGTCGAAAAGGAGAAGAGGGAGCAGGAATGCTATATACGCAATATGCGTTAAGGATCTCCTACTAGCCTTTAAAGAACTTAAAATATATCAATTAGAGTAAGTAAATAGCTTTATATCGACTTTCTAGCTAAGTTAGAAGCCTGCAAGAACTAATGGAGAAGAGTATAAAGCAGTATACTACATTATTGCTATAGTGACTTAATCTAGAAGCTTTAGAGGAAACTCTACCTTTCTAATTCTACCTTAAGATAAGCTTTCTAAAGTGCTAACTTATTGGAAGGAGCTTGTAAATCACCCTTTCGGAGAGCAATTTAAAGAGGGAGCTAGAACTGAGATTAAGAACTTAGAAGCGCGCAATTGCTAGAGAGTGATTGATAGAAGCGAGGCTATAACAAGGCCTATACTACTGAAGTGGGTCTTTACTTATAAGCTAAGCTCCTCTAAGGAGATTAGCCGCTTTAGGTCAAGAATTATAATAAGGGGAGATCTTTAGGAGGAAGCTTCTATTTTCTCTACTTACGCTATAACGCTTATATTAAGATCTTTTAGGGTTATAATAGCAATAGCCGCTAAATTCGATATAAAGCTTTAATAGTTTGATATTATTAACGCCTTTATAAATGCTAAAAGAGACCCTTAGAGCGCGCTAGTTATTTGCTTTTTACTAGATAGTTAAAAGTAGAAAGATAAGGTAGTAGAGCTCGATTGCGCCTTATACGGCCTTTAAGACTCCTTAGCACTTTAGTACAGGGATTTCATTAGTACTCTAAAGTCTCTGAAGCTTACCCCTCTTAGTAAGGAGCCTTATATATTCGTTAATAAGGATAGGACTATGTTTATAGCCTTCTACATTAATAATATATAAGTAATATACTACTCCTCTTATATAAAGGAAGCTTAGAAGACTATAGAGGGACTGCGCAAAGTATACAAATTAATAGCTATAGGAGATATTAAGTGGTTCTTAGGGGTGAGAGTCTCTTAAGATAGGAAGTAAGGTATAATTACTCTACTTTATAACGCTTATATTAAGAAGATAGTAAAGAGGTTCGGCCTTAATATAAGGCGTTTCCTTAATATGCCGCTCCCCTACTTCGAACTTAAAAAGAACTACGAAATAGCTCCCTACTTGAGAATTAAGGAGTTCTAGGAAAAAGTAGGCTTTGCCTTATATATAACTATTATACTACGCTTAAATATAGCTTTTGCAGTCGCCTAGCTATCTTATTTCTATATAAACCTAAGCTCCAAATACCTTAAAGCTATCAATTGGATAATATACTACCTTTTTAGTATACGCTTCCTAGGAATCACTTATAGTCGATTTAGCAGATTAAATAACTTAATAGTATCGTTAGATGCTTCCTTTACAGATGATCTAGAGATAAGGCGCTCCTCCTACGATTTTATTATATTCCTATTTAAAGGAGCAATCGTTTGAAAGGCCTTAAAGCAACCGATAGTTACTACTTCTACTATAAAGGCTGAGCTCTTAGGAGTAGCGCATATAGCAAAGGAGATAATAGCTTTAAGACGGTTCTTTAAGGAAATACAGCTTAAGGTAAAAGCTTTATAGTCTATATTTTACAATAATCAATAGATAATATGGCTTATTATAAGAGACTCTTAAAGGATTTCTACAAAGCTCTAATACATTAATATATATAATATATAGCTATAATAGGAGCATTAAAAAGGGAGCTTTCAAGTGGCCTATCTCCCTACTAAGGATATGCATGCTAATAGCCTTATTAAAAACCTTCCTTAATAAAAGTTCGAGAGCTTTATTAAGCTTTTGAACCTTTAAGACGCAAGAGGTCTAATTGAGAAGCTAGCATTTTAAATGCTTTATAATCCTTTTATATCTCCTTTATAATAGCAAGTAAGAAGGAAGCGTAAGATAGGGTTCAATTTTCCTTATACTAATATATAAGGAGGCTTAAAACCAACTCCCTTAAATAATCAGAACCTTTAATAGCTCTGCGAATAATATAAAGGCGCGTCCCTATCGAGAAGCAACCGACTCCTCCGGTGGCATAGCCCTAGGAGCCGCCTGGGGAGTAATAATAGGAGCAGCCGCAGGAGCCTTAAAAGCCTCTGCGAAGCGGGCGGCGAGGCCAAGAGGTACTATAATCGGCGGCGGCAGGAGCTCCTAACCAACTGGTTCTAGGAAGCTATTAGCTATAGTATAAGAAAGCTTATAATTAACGTACCCTTTAATAATACCACCTCCTTTATCTCTCTTTAGCGCGCCTTCTAAAGCTCTTCTCTTACCTTCCTCTTAATAGCAGCAAGGCCTTAAACTGCTTATTAGTGGCAAACCACTTAAAAGGAGCTTAAGAATATACCGCGGAGTTACTATTATTCTCCTTTAATAAGAATATATAATCTTCCTACGCTTTTAAGGCGCCGATAGGAAGCTCTTAGCATACGTAGCCTCCCTTTATATAACAAAAGCAGCATACTCCTACTATGCTATTAAAGCATACGCTAGCCGACTTCCTAGCTAGGAAGCTTTAAACGTACCCCTTATATAGTATATTCCTTATTAGCCCCTGCTTTAGCTTGCGATAGGAGGAGGGAGCTGCAGAGGGGACCGCCGGTATTCTAGGAACTACGGCCTAGGGGGTGGCAGGGAGGGGAGGAAGCGCGCTCCCTCTTAGGAGTGTTATTATATTAAACGTCTTAGGCGCATTATCATCCTCCTATTATCTGCCGCGCTAAGAAGCTCTAAGCTATATTTAAGCATAACGACTTTACTATAAGTCTTTAGCAAAAGTAAGGAAGCACAATTAGGAAGCTTATAGTAGTAGCCTTAATAGGGCACTCCTTAGAGTTGTTATTACTATTCTCCATTTTAAAGTGATTATTTAAAGAAGTATAAGGAAGGAAAGCTTTATAAGGGAAAAACGCGTACTTTTATAGGCGCGCTGCCTTTATTAACTTTCCTTTGATACCTGATTTAGCTTCTATTCTATAGAGGAAGCACTTAGAACGCGCTCTCTCTTTTATTTATTATAGCTTTGTCAAGCAATTTTTATTATTCTAAAAGCTAGGGAGTATAATAAAGGAGTCTTATATACTAGATCTAGCGCTAGTTATAGCTAAGCCTAGCTTAGGAGCTGCTTCTTACCTAGGGGGTGTGTTGCGCTATAAGGAGCCTTAGGCACTAAGGCATCTGAGGACTGGCTTATGTAATGTACCCCTGAAGTGGCCACAGAGCACTTCTATAAAGGGAGCTCAGGTATACAGTTAGAGTAGAATTTTACAAGCTTCTGCCACCACTGAGAATCCACCTCTAAATACAGCACGACAGTCTTTCTAACCGTTTATAGGCTAGCGTAGTCTAATCGACCGTACTATAGCTTAATATTAAAAGGTCTAGTCTTAATAGTAGCTAAGAGAGCATATCCACTTATATAACTAAAGGAGTTAGTAAAAGGCTATTCCTTATTAATATATATATTATTATCGATAGTACAAATTTCCTTCGTATTAGATAAGAATAGCTTGCCATTTTGATAAAAGCCTTTGATTTTATTAAGTTTACTACTTAAGTATAGGTAGATAGGTGATTAAGGTATATAGAGAGTATTAATTAACTTAAGAATATATACCTTTCTATTAGATTTAAATGCATTAACTTTATAAGTACTAATATCGAAAGGTTGAATAGCTCTATTAACTATACTTAAAGAGGGTAGATTATCTTAAGTAATATAAGAGGTGAATTTAAAAAGATTATTAAAGACGTACTTATTAGCACCTATATTATATAGCCAACGATTCTTCAATTTTAATAAGAAGTAGGAGGTAAAAGAACTGATTCCTAGGCCCAGCCTACAAGTGGAAATTGGCCTTATAGAGGAATCGCCTCCTAGTAAGGAATTGACTCCTAGGCCTAGCTCGCAAGTAAGAATTAGCCCTAGGGTTAGTAATAGTATAGTATACTTAAAGAGGTCATTATCTAACTCTTTGTCTTCCTTTTGAATCTTCTTAAAAGGCTTCTTACCTTTTAATAATAATAGCAAAGATTTATCGTCTTTGCTTTTAAAGTAATAGAATACGTACTTCTTCCCTAAGTCCTTCTCCTAGGCCTCTCTTTTCGATTTGTTAATTGCAAAGCAGTCTTTTGCCTTATAGTATAGCTCTGGTTGTTTGCAATAAGGACAAGGGGAGTTAGAGGAAGTAGTAATACTCCTAAAGGTGCTCTTCTTTAAGTCTTTAAAACCTCCTTTATTTTCTAACTTCTTATAATTAGAGGAATATAGCTTATTAGTCGATTTGTTACTATATAAGACGGTTCCGTTTATCTTTAAACTCTATAAGGCTTAAGCTTCATTAGTAATATCTTTAATAAGAGCTTCGAGCGTGATCTTTGATTTTCGTTTAGCTGCTATAGCTAAGCGAAGGTTAAAGCGTTATCGATCTGCTTGTAACGGCTGTACCTCCACTTAGTGCAATTACCTAGGAGTACGGCGTTTTAAGGTTTTGCAATCTCGATTCGATGTAGGGTTTTCTCGAATCGACCCTGAAGGTGCAAAAGGATATTCTTATATAATATTATGTAAACGGGCAATAGAGCTTCTAGCTACTATATATATAAGGAAGAAGGGCTCTCCCTTAAGGAGGGTTCTCTAACTTCTTCGTTTCCTTTGTATTAGACCTATAGGATACGCCTTTTATACTACTTCTTGCTCTTATACTTAATCTTGCACTTCGGCGGTTTTATATTATTATATTAAATAAAGAAGTTCTTCTTTACTAAGGACGGCTTTTAATAATATCCTACCCCTTTTGAAAATCGATTCGCAGTTGTTTCGACTTTTGATAGAGTTAGGATCTTAGAGATCTTTTAAATAAACTGGGAGCTTAAGTGTAGCTTATTAATTAGTATAATCGAGGAACGCTTTTATTAGCTGGATTTTCTTAACTATTCCTTTTGTAGAAGTACTATAGGTAGAAGTTAGGAGAGCATTATGCTATTAAAACCCTTTTTCTATAGAACCCCTTTTTAACCGAATCACTACCGAAACCAAAATCGGTAAAATGAATTCCCTACTAGCCGGAAGTTAGCAAATATGGAATATGCCTGGCTCGTTTAGGGAACTAGCTTTTATAGGGAGTACCCTTACCCTAGCCCCTAGGGCCGGACCTTCCTCTGCTGCTAAGGGCAAGAGACTATAACGCTATAGCTAAGCCAATTAAGATAAATAAGACTTTTCAAACCCGAACGTCTTATAAGGAATAGTCTTAGGTTTAGAGGAATCCTTATAACGCTAAGATCAATCTAATCGATAACTGTAAAGCGAGATTAGCAGGATTGCCTAGGCTATCTCTAGCCTAAAGACCCTAGCTTATTAAAGCCAAGAGACGGCTTAGTGCGTATATTAGACTATTAAGCGAGAATCTACTTACCCTTATTAAAGCAAGACTCAGCCTCCTTTAGAAGTCGATATAGATATAAAATGGCTAAAAATTCAGCTAATCGAAAAGATTACCCCTTTTAATAATAGGACCTCCTTAATATATAAGTAGTAGTTAGCTTTAGTCCGAGACCGATTGTAAGTCAATATTAACCTATATCTGAATGAGCAAGCTTACTAAGCCCTTATTTAGGGATTTACTATAGGATAAGCCCGAATGTACCTTAAACCCTAGTACCTTTCGGAGACTAACCCCTTTCGAAACTGTTAAGAAATGGTAGAATTGCTAAGCAGTTACTTTTTAATTAGCTAAGAGGTAGACCTATTTCAATCTACTTTCTATTACCTCTATATAAGAGAAGCCAGTTATTTTAAAGAAACTTTCCCTTAGTTTTAGGCCTGATTCTAATCTACTGCGATTTAGAGAGAGGTCTTAAGATCTAAGTAGTTCTTTTTTATATAGAATAAGATTACCCCTTAGCTTAGAGCTGCTTGCGCTTTAGCTAAGGCCTTTTAAAGGAAGGACTATATTATTATAGTTAACTAATTGAATGCCCTTAATGCCGAACGTCGAAGCAATCAACTTCTTAACCCTTTAATTAGAAGCAAGGCGACTTTAGCATTATACTAGAAGATATTCGGTTCGCTTTTTAATAAGACTGCTTATGGTCTAAGCGCTAGAAGTACTACCTGAGTTCCTAGGCCACTAGCCCTAAAGCCTATTACCCCTTTTCGCTAAGACCCGCTAGCTAAGGCTAGTTCTCCTATTTTGCCTTTTAAGCAAGCTACCTATTAGACCTATGGCAAAACTGGTCACTATAAGACTAAGTGCCCTTTTATAAGTAAGATTAATACTTTAGAAGATGCAAAGGAAGCTGACCCGACTTTAGACTTAATTAAAAATAGGGTTGAAATAGAAGAAGATTAGGAAAATAAAGAGGCTTAGGAAAAGACTCCTACTTAGGCCTGCGAAAGTGCGACTTATTGAAGCTAGATCTTAACTCTTTAATAGGAGGGAAGTAATTCCTAACCTCTTATACTATTAGTATAAATGGACTTAGAGTATTATTATTAGCTTTAGTAGATACTAAAGCCCTTAGTTACCTTTTTTTAAATCGTTCCCTTTTTATATATCTTTCGAGAGCAATTAGCTTTAAAATTCTTCCTCTTTTAGCCCTTATTCCTATTTATGGATTTTAGAATACTATTTGCATATAAGCTATGCACTATATACGCTTTCACTTAATAATTGATAAAAGGCATATTTATAATTGCCTTTAGGTTATTCTCGACTTAGGCTAGCGTAATGCTATTATTAGAGTCAAATGGATACGCCGATTCTAATTTAAACTTGATCCGAAGGAAAACCGATTTGTATGGCCTTTATATTACCTTTTATCTCTTTGATTTGTAAAGGAAATTATTATTTGTCTTTCCCCTTTTAAAGGACTTTGGATCCGATCCGACTATTAAGTCGATATCAATTGTAGAGAATAAGAAATGGCTATAGATAAAGCTCGATAGATTAATAGAAGATAGTCCTATATTAATTTAGTAGCTTTAGCTAGGCGCGAGATCCTTATTGCTATTACTAGGCTAGCGCTCCTACTTATGATTAAGCCAGATCTAGGAAAATAGTCTAATATGAATCGACCCTGATCTGACCTTATTTGCAAATGCCCTAAAGCTGCAGTTCCTATTTGTGAAATTAGTACTAACGCCTTTTATTATAATATAAAGTGTAAGGAGACGGAGTTCTTTTAAACTAGTATTTATAAAGTGGATAGGATTTTAAAAGAAAGATATAAGCTTAAGAATCCTGATATTGAAAAGCTAATTAATAATCGATTCTTAAATTAGTACTGATCTTTAAGATAAGCTTTTTTAAAAAGGGATGCGGATACCCTCTCTTCCTATTGGTACTATAATTATAAGATATAGCTAAAAGGGCCTTTGCCTAATGCCTATTCGCCCTTCTACTATCAATCTACTAAGGAGCTTAAGGTTATAAAGGAGTACTTACTTGAGAATTTAAATAAAGGATTTATTAAAATAAGTACTAGCCCCTTTGCTTTGCTAGTGCTATTTATAAAGAAGGCCGACGGTAGCCTCTAATTTTGCATAAACTATTAGAAGCTAAACGCACTAACTCGGAAGGACGCTTACCCGATTCCGAGGATAGACGAGCTCTTAGGGCAAGTATCTAAAGCCAAGATTTTTATGAAACTAGATATTTAAGCCGCTTTTAATCGGATACAAATAGACCCTAAATTAGAGGAATATACTACTTTTCGAATAAGGTATAGATCCTATAAATGCAAGGTTCTCTCATTTGGCCTTTATAATAGACCTAGTACTTACTAGCGGTATATAAATAATATTCTTTTAGATTACTTAAATGATTTTTATATAGTATATTTAAATGATATTTTAATTTACTTTAAGAATGTTAAAGAGCATTAGGGTTATATTAAAAAGGTATTAAAACGACTTTTAAAGGCTAGCCTTTAAATAGATATTAAGAAGTGCGAGTTCTATATTACTTAAACTCGATATTTTAAATATATTCTAATAATAACCAAGATCGAACTAGACCTTAAAAAGGTCGAACCGCTGCGCAATTGGAAGTACTTAAAAACTATTATTAAAGTGAAGTCTTATTTAGGATTTTGCAAGTTCTATTAATAATTTATTTGCAACTTTAGGCTAATTGCCAAACCCCTTTCGGTTCTGACCCGACCGATAGTGCCTTGGAATTAGATAGAAGAGTGCTAAATTACTTTTAAAGAGCTTTATAAGCAGTTGCTTTCGATTTAGTAGATTTACCATTTTAACCCTGACTTACTTATAAAGCTGGAAACTAATGCTTTTGATAGCATTATCGCTAGAGTACTTTCTTAGCAATACTCTAATAAGCAATAGTACCTAATTGGCTTCTATTTATATATACTCTTTGGCTACGAACCTAATTAGGAAATATATAATAAGGAACTCTTTACTATTATAGAATCTTGCTATAAATAAAGACTTGAGCTTATATTACTTAAGGAGCGAGTTGATATTTACTTAGATCATCGCTCCCTTAAGTACTTTATAATTATTAAGGTTCTAACTATGAAATAGTGCCGATAGATAGAATTCCTATCTGACTTTAATTTTCGAATTGTATATACTCTTAGTAAAGATAACTAAAAGGCCGATATTCTTAGCCGCTAAGAGTAAGATATGCCAGTTTATAAGTAAGCGAAGCTAGATAGCCGATCCTAGGTTCTGATTTCCCTAGCTTAGTTAAACCCTTGAATTAATACTGAACTAGCCGATAAATTTCTCGCCGAATCTGCCGAAGGCACCCTTACCCTAATGTTAACTAATAATTCTAATTCAACCTTAAATCGACCTAAGGATTCCTTTGATTTAATTAAGAAGCTTTATTAAAATAATTGCGAATCCTTTTAAGAGATTCGCGCCGACCTTTCTAAGAACTACTCTTTAAAAGACGGATTGCTTTACTTTAAGGAGCATCTTTGCATATACTATAATACTCCCTTATATACTTATCTAATTTAAGAAGCTTATAACTAACCTTTAAGCGCATACCCTAGTAGCTTAAAGACCTATTAGCTTCTTGCTCTTAAGTACTATTAGGTCAGGATAGGTTCAGATTATAAAAGATTTATCGCAAACTGCAGACCTTATTAATTTTCGCATTCGAAGATAACTAAGTAATAAGGCCTCTTATAGCCCCTTCCTATTCCTAATTATCTTATATAGAACTTGTATATGGATTTTAAGGATTTCCCTTTTAATAAGTATAGTTTTAATCGAATCCTAGTTTTTATAAACCGACTTAGTAAAAGCGCTATTATAATTCCTTATTAAAAAGATATCGACGCTTGAGGAATTGCCTGATTATTCGTTTAATGGATATATCGATTCGGCTATACTCTAGAGACAATTACCTTAGACCGAGGCCCTTAATTCGTCTCCTTATTTTAAAGAGAGTTCTACTATATTATCGGTATTAAGATTAAACTCTTTATAGCATACTATAAGGAGACTGATAGCTAAATAGAGATCATAAATAAGTATATTGATTTAAGGCTAAGGCCTTTTGTTAATTACTATTAAGATAATTAGAATGAACTAATTCCATTAATAGATTGTGCGCAATCGACTCTACTTTACGCTTTAATTAGTATAACCTTATATCAGCTTAGGTATGGAGTTATACCTTAGATAAGTTAGGACTAGATCTCTTTAAAAACGTCTAGCCTATAAGAGAAATTAAATTAGGTAAAAGCTAAGCTAGTAGTAGAGAGGATATACGTAGCTTAAGAAGTAGCAAAAGGCAATATAGAATGCGCTTAAGAGAAAATGCGTAAGTTTATAAATCAATACTAAAGGGAGATTGATTAGAAACCTAAAGATATAGTCTACCTTTTAATAAAAAATCTTAAGAACTACCGCCTTAGTAGGAAACTAGCCAATTAATAGGATAGTCCTTTTAAGGTTCTTAAGAAGGTAGGCAATTTATATTAAATCAAGCTGCTTATAGGTTTTATAATATACGATATCTTCGCGCTAGAGCTATTATTTAAAGATCCGCAGAACCCTTTGCTAGGTTAGGAATAACCCTAGCCTATTATAGAAAAGATCGCTAGGTAAAAAGAGTATAAAGTGTCTAAGATACTAAGTATACGCTTATCTTAAGGAAAGCTAGAGTATTAGATTAAATAGACTGGTTATAATCCTAATTCGAGTTAGTATTGCGCTTTAAATTTTGCAAAATCCTTATATAAGATTTGCGACTTTTATTAGGCCAATCCTATAAAGCTAGGACTACCTTAGAACCTATAAGCTTAGCTGAAGGCTTAGGAAAGTGGTATAGATAATTATAATCATTTAAAAGATGATAGGCCGGACGCGAAATAGGTTAGTAAATAAATTTAAAAATATAAATAAAAAAAAAAAAAAAGGAGAAAAATAATAAAAATAGAAAAATAATAATACTAGGCCAATTGCCTCCTCCCTTTATAACTCCTTTAACCCCTCCTCCTTTGCGCTTAAGGAGATAAGCTCCAACTTTATTCCAAAGCTAGAGCTCGCCTTTCGAATACGCCTCCGCTTGGAACGACCCTGACCTCCTCCTCTTGCTGCTGTTAGCGCTGCCCTATTGGCCGCTGCGCCTAACGCTACCTTTGCTATTATAAGCCCTCCTTCCCTTATAAGAGACTCTATTGCTATAGTAGTCCGCTTTACTAATGCGGCGATAGACCTTAGGAGGCCTAGTATAGTTCGGCTGGATTGCTTTAACCTTGCTAGCTAGGACTTAATAAGGTCGCTGCGCTCCTATTAAAAAGTTAGCAATCGATTTAATATTGATTTAGGTTTAACTTATAGCAACTATCGCCTAGATCCCCTTTAGCTAGCTTGCTATAGCCTTAGCTATAGAGCGGAGCTTTGTAAGGCTAGTATGCTTTAGTTGGGAGCGGCTAATCAGAGCCTCTGCGCTGGCTACTAGCAGAAGGTTAATAAGAATCTAGGCGCATTAGACCGCCTTTTAATAGAGCATCTTACGGTTTCCTGCCGAAACCGCTTAAGTGTTATCGTTGTTGTTATTATTGCTATTATCCTCCTCTTGCTATTAGGCAGCCTCCTCCTGCCACTCCTTAAGGGCCGCGGATAGCGCTGCGAACTCCTTATTAATATAAGAGGGAAGCTATAAATAAGTATTAGCGCGATTAGAATTTTAGACTCAATTCGGGGTACTTATAAGGATGTACTCTACCTTCTGCTCCTAGTACTAGTAGCACTTCTTATTACGCTTCGATTCGAACTTGCATTTGTATATAATATCGCGTATAAGGCGCCGCACGCACTAATAGCAGTATATGCAGTAGGCTATTGCAAAGGCGCCTAATGGCAGGGGAATTAGCATTATATATATTAGACGCGATTCGACCTTAGACTAAGGCAAACTTACTTATAGTAGTTAGTAGTAGTAGTAGTATTTGTTTCTACTACTATGTATTAGCCTTATGCTATAGTAGTAGGAGTAAGGGACTTATGCGATAGTATATAGTTATTATATTAAGGAAGGAAGATCCTATAAGAGGAAAAACAAATTTGAGTATATAACGCGACTTGCGCTAAACCAAATATAGAACGGTACTATTCGTATGATAATGCGCTAAGTACGTTACTATACGAATATTATTATAACCTCTTAACGCTTAAGGGCAAGCGTTCTTAAAGGGGAGGGGTAGTGTAATAGCTATACCTCCACTTAGTGCAATTACTTAGGAGTATGGCGTTTTAAGGTTTTGCAATCTCGATTCGATATAGGGTTTTCTCGAATCGACCTTAAAGGTGCAAAAGGATATTCTTATATAATATTATATAAATAGGCAATAGAGCTTCTAGCTGCTATGTATATAAGGAAGAAGGGCTCTCCCTTAAGGAGGGTTCTTTAACTTCTTCGTTTCCTTCGTATTAGACCTATAGGATACGCCTTTTGCACCACTTCTTGCTCTTATACTTGATCTCGCACTTCGGCGGTTCTGTGTCGTTATACTGCTTAAATAGGCCATCTATTAAAACAACCTATAATAAATATGATTAGGTATTAATAAAAGGGAGGAGCAGATTTAAAAGCTTTTAATTTATTAATTAAAAGTCTAAAAGCGATAACGTAGGCTTTAAGTGAGTTAAAGTCATTGTATTTTATAGTAACGTAGGTCTGGATAGTATTATATTTAAGCACTATTCCAAATCCTTCGTACTATTTTTAAAAAGCTTCTTATATATCTAAGGTAGATTTATCGCCTTTTATATAAGCTAGTAGTCCTAGTTTGCAATTAAGTATAATAGCAAGCTTTATTTGAGATTCCTTAACTTCCTATCTAACCTAACTATCCCTTTCCTTAAGAATAATAGAACAGTCCTATAAGTTAACCTTAAGTAGAGCATATATTCTAGCTTTTATATAAAGATATATAGTTAAGGCGTTTGACTTTGCAAAGTTCAAAACCTTATTCCTTTACTAGCTATAGTCCTTTGCACCTTTAAGCTTTTAAGACTTAAGGAGGCTAAGGGCAGCTAAAGATAACGATATCTTATTTGTATATATATATATAGAGTTATCGAAAGGAGAAGGAGGAAAAGGAGGAGATAAACCGTTATATTTAAGTTTAAGATACTATATATCAGTCCTTATAAGATTAGGTGATTTAGGCAATAGAGTACTCTTAGCAATTAAGCTAGTAATCTTAGCTATTAGTCCTAATGATTCTACTATAGCGACGATTCTTGCGTAAGCTTGGATTACTGCATAGCACTCTAGAAGGGGAGTAGCTACTGTTTTAATATTGAAATGACGCTATTATACGTTATTAGTTAAGTAAAACTTAAAATATCAATTAGCCTTTTCGTTTATAAGAGAGACTCTAATCGATAGAATTTGTCGAATGCTATTTATAGGCATACGGGGCTTATAACCTATAGTAAGGAGGTTCTCTAATAGTAAACTTAATAGTAAACTAAAAGAGGGTATAAAGAAGTATAAGATGCAAACGATAATATTAGATATCTTGATTTATAAGAGCTCTCTAATTAAGAGCTATTTAAGGTAAGCGGGCTTCTTAGCGAAGCCGCTAAGTCATATAGCAAGTCATATGACATATTATATATATAATATATCATATGATAGGTCATATGACAAATATGTGATAGGCATACCTGCAACATAGTATATAACTCGCGCTTATACATTTTATAATTACATTATGACTTTATAAATATAAAGGCGTTATATAGAATGGCCACCTCTATACCGTTTTATTATTAAGTAACGCAGCAGCTAGCTCTATACTTACTTATATTAGAATAGAAGTAAACGGCAGACCTTCTACTATCCTAGCCATATATATTAAAGACATTTAAGCACTTTTGATATAGTATCTTAAAAGACACTTGCTTAGCCTTTTCCTATTTCTAATCTATATTACAAATTAGTTGCGATAGTAGTAGTTTGATCTCTGCGAAGTTCTTTATAAATCGCCTAATAATGCTAATAGCACTAACAAACTCGCGTACTTAAGTAGCAAACTTAGGTACTAGCTAAGTTCGGATCTTGTTTAATCGCTTTAGTTTAATTAAAATTAAACCTCTAGACTTATAAGTAATACCTAGCGTAACAATTTCCTTTATAAATAATTCCATCTTTTTAAAAGATAGCCGTATATAGGCCTATACTACTCTTAAGAATAATTCGTCTACTATAAAGCGATAGCCCTCTTTAAAATCCTAATAGCCTTTAAAGATATTATCAATATAGAAGCCGCATATAGGAAGAGAGTTCTCGTTTAAAGCAATAATTACTAATAATCGACTAGCAAAGTTGTCCTAGCCTAGTTCTAATAGTAGTATTTGGCCTAGTATAATATATATCAATTTAATTATACTATAGCTAAAGGTCATCGACCCTTATAGCATTCTAGTTTGCTAAAGTTGGCCGATGCCGGATATTGTAAATGCAAAATAATAGCAATCTGCTAAGTGAACTAGTACGCACTAATATACGTTCTTAAGGTCGAATTTAAGGAATAACTTATATCAAGGGTAGCTTAAGTAGTTATATAATTTCGATAATAGCTTTATATAGTAACTTAGCATTTACTCAATTATATTGCGATAATTAAACGTGATCTAGGGCTTATCCTACGGCTAAGGGTTCTCTACCTTATTAACGATAATAGCTTACGCGTTTTAGTCGGATAGTTAGCCGTTCGCTACTATTATACATTTATAAAAGCCGCAGCTTAATCCCTTATTAATATATCGTTAGACCTAGTACTCCTTTACGGCTAGCTATTATTTCTACCTAGCTATTAAGTGAGGTTTAATGCCCTCCTTTAAGCAGATTCTATAAGTATATAAATCAGTTAGAAGTAAGTTCTGCAATTCCTTTGCATTTAGGTCTTAATATATATATAATAGCCTCTTTAGTTATCTCTATTATCCGTCCGTTAGATTGCCAATTTTAATTCCGATTATTTAAAACCACTTATTAATAATCAGATCTAATTCATCTAATAGAGTTTATTAGCATAAGCGTCGGTAGATTAAGTATAGTATTACTATATAGTTTGGAAATGGTCTAGTCTTACTATCTAGCGCCCTATAGTATAACGACTCCTTAGAGTTATTAAATGAGTTTAGACTTGCACTTAGCCCATTTAACCTCGCACTTAAGCCTAGTAGACTGCGGATTTATAGCTCAACTATTCTTCTGCGATTTTTCTTAGTCAATTGAAAGGCAATTGATTCCTTATAGTCTATTGAACTTAAGTAAGTCGGTATAGTAGGTAAAGGAGGCTTCTAGAGGTTGATGGTCGATATATTAGTAAGAGTTAGGGAAGGAAGGTTACCCCTTTCTTTGCTATAGCTATATACGTATTGATATCCTATTGATTAAGTAATAGGGTTATATGATAATATATTAGAGTAATAGCTATATTACCTATCTTAATACCTTTACTTAAACCTTACTCTAATTGACCTATAGTTAGGAAAATAATAACTATCCTTTTGCGCTAATCTAACTCTTAAGTATCTCTTTAAATTAAAAACAATTAATTAATAGTAACCTTTATTAAAATCATTAAACTCTACTTATAAGGTAGGATTAAGAGTCAATTTTTTCAAAAGCGTTCCTTTATAAGACTATATGACTTAACTCGCAGTCTAGGCCTAGGAGTCGATTTAAAAGCTTTCCTTTATAAAACTACGTAACCTAATTCGCAGGGCGGGCCTAGGAGTCGTCCTTAAGCCTATTAAGCCCTTATTGCCTTTTATAACCTTAGCATATTCTTAAAGGCTTCGAACTTTGCAACTGTCTTTAATAGCTTTATAAATCCATCTATTACTATTTAATTAGTTAGGATATAAGTGATCGATAACTTATTCTTTATAATAAGGTTGTAGATAAAGTAGTAGGTAATATTAATATATTTCGATCGCTTATAAAAGTATAGATTCTTTATAAGTGCAATTGCTCTTATATTATCTACTTAAAGATTAATATAATTCCTATCTTATCTAATATACTTAGCGAAACTTATATCTTTTAGAACTTAAGCGATCTATAATTCTTACTTGCAATTAAATGATATTAATATATATTCGGCCTTAGTGCTTATAGTAGCTATTGATTTCTACTTCTTACTTCCTTATAATATAGGTCTGCTATATAGTACTACTACGCTTTTAGATATACTTTTCTAACCTTTTATATTTGCCTAATCGGAATTAGTATATACCTTAAGCTTTGCGCTTATACATTTTATTAGTCTATATCTTACCTTTTATATAATTATCAATTGAAGGTACTTTCTAAGTTGCTTAATTATATTCTTATATTAAATTGTCAGATCCTTTAAGTTCTAATTAAGTTGCTTAATAATAAAGGCGATATCTAATCTTATATATATTATAGTATATATAATCGCTCTAATATCCTATTAGTACTTCTTCAGATCTCCTTTTTACTTATTTTTATTAATAGGTTCTAACTTATTATACTTTCCTATTGAGCTTAAGTGAGTCGGCGCAATAGGTATAGGAAACTTCTAAAGGTCGATAGTCGATATATTAGTAAGAGTTAAGGAAGGAAGGTTACCCCTTTCTTCTCTATAGCTATATATATATTAATATCCTACTAATTAAGCAGTAGGGTTATATAATAATACATTAGAGTGATAGCTATATCACTTATCTTAATACCCTTACTTAGACCTTACTTTAATTGACCTGCAGTCGGGAAAATAATAATTATCCTTTTACGCTAATCCAACTCCTAGGTATCTTTTCAAATTAAAAACAATCAATTAATAGCAACCTCTATTGAAATCACTAATCCTACTTATAGGGTAGGACTAAGAGTCAAATTTCTTAAAAGATATTCCTTTATAAGACTATATGACTTAACTTGCAGTTTAGGCCTAAGAGTCGATTTAAAAACTTTCCTTTATAAGACTATATAACCTAACTTGCAAAGTGGGCCTAGGAGTCGTCCTTAAGCCTGCTAAGCCCCTACTGTCTTTTGCAACCTTAGCATATCTTTAAATGCTTCGAACTTTGCAACTATCTTTAGTAGCTTTATAAATCCATTTGCTACTATTCGATCGGTTAAGATATAGGTAATTAACAACTTATTCTTTATAATAAGGTTGCAGATAAAGTGGTAGGCAATATCGATATATTTCAATCGCTTATGTAAGTGTGGATTCTTTGCAAGTATAATTGCCCTTATATTATTTGCTTAAAGATTAATATAGTTCCTATCTTATCTAATATACTTAATAAAACCTATATCTTTTAGAACTTGGGCGATCTATAATCCTTACTTGCAATTTGATAATATTAATATATATTCGGCCTTAGTGCTTGCAGTAGCTACTGATTTCTGCTTCCTACTTCCCTACGATATAGGTCTGCTATATAGTACTGCTACGCTTTTAGATATACTTTTCCGACCTTTTATATTTGCCTAGTTAGAATTGGTATATACCTTAAGCTTTGCGCTTATATGTTTTATTAGTCTATATCTCACCTTTTATATGATTATCGATCAAAGGTACCTTCTAAGTCGCTTGACTGCATTCTTATATCAAATCGTCGGATCTTTTAAGTTTTGACTAAGTTGCTTAGTAATAAAGGCGATATCTGGTCTTATATATACTATAGTATATATAATTGCTCTAATATCCTATTAGTACTTTTTCAAATCTCCTCTCTACTTATTTTCATTAGCAGGCTCTAACTTATTATACTTTCCTTCGATTGGAGTATACTTTAGCTTAAAGTTAAAAGCATAAGTGGAAAGTCCTATTCGGTCTAGGATCTTCTTAATATACTACTCTTGATCCAACTAGAGTTCTTAAGTAAAGTGGTTCCTTATAATATAGATGCTAAGGATCTTATGAATTCCCCTTAGATCCTTGGTATTAAAACGTTTCCAAATTGTTATAAAGAACTAATCTAATTGAGTAGTTGTTTTTGCAGCTATAGCAATATTATTAATATATAGTAGCAACTTAATTCCACGCTTAGCATAGGTAAATAGATAAGGGTCAGCTAGGCTTTGAATAAATCCCATTTTCACTAGAGCAGAGCTGCATAAGAGGTTCTAATCACAGGCTGATTATTTAAGCCTATAGATACTGCGGAGTATATAAAGAGAGTGGCTAGCGTATATAAGAATACTATTAGGTCAGGAGAGAAAAATCCGTTCCTTTATAGTCGCTTTAGTAAATGCATTTTTAATATTATACTATCTATATTTAAGGTCCTTAGCGGCTACTATTGCTATAAATATGCAAAGGGTATCTATGCAAACTATTGGCGCGAACGTGTCGAAATAGTCTTTTCTATACTATTAGGAGAAGCCCTTAGCTATAAGCCTTACCTTATAATGCTCTAAGGTTCTATCTGCATATGTCTTAATTGTAAAGACCCACTTTGTTAATACCAGGTTCACGTCCTTTAGCATCGGTTCTTCTATTTATATGCCATTTGTAGTAAGAGAGCTTATCTCCTCTTAGATTGCCTTACTTTATACTGCTCTATTCTTTAGGTTATTAATAGCTTTGTTATACGTCTTTAGAAGAGAGATTTTCATTATCCTCTTAGCGGTTAGGAACGCATTATCTTTATTAAAGCTCTATTGAAGTTCGAGCTTATAGATCCTATATGCTATTATAGCCCAGATACGCTTAGACTTGCGTTCGTCTAAGGTGTCTTCTAGTTCTAGGTCTCTATTCCTCTTTAAGGATATAGGTTCAGCTATAGGTTCTATAGGCTTATCATTTGGGGAACCGCTTTCTAGTAGTAGAGGCTTATTATTACTTATATCTATTTTAGGAATATCCTTTACTATAGGCGCTTTAACTAAAGGGATAATGATATTAAAGTTATTTTATACTTTAGGCAATTCGCGAACGATAGGAATAGTCTATTCGGCCTTTGGACGACCAGCTGGTCGTCGATTAGCAAGTGCGCTTAATATGCCTAAGCTAAGAGAAAGGGGTTATTAGTTCGGCTTAATAGTATTACTATCGAGTAGTGTACCTTGCGAATCTCTAGGTATATAAAGCTTTAAGGATAGCTCCCCCCTATTTCGAGATTCGTCGAACTCAATTACTAAGGATATGATTACTTGCCCTAGATTTAATATATATACTATCTATTACTTTATTATCTATTTAATATACTTAATAAATATATACTCTCTACCTTAGTCTATTAGCTTCTTGCTCTTTATACCCGCGGGCTAGGACTTCAGACTAATATAGGAGTAGTAGACGCTTCTAAAGACGCAGATATAGTCCAGGCTTAATTTCTATTCGAAATATGCCTTATATAGTGATATTCAAGTGCTATTAACTATTAGTCTACTACCTATTCTATTTCGTAAGTATACGTCTGCCTTAATTGCAAGGTCCTAGAATTCTAGTAGTAGGTCAGCATCTTGCAATAGAGCGCAATAGTCAGTCTCTACTTACTAAATGCTTTGCTTAGCGATGCTATTCTAATAGGAACCTTTATATATTATAGTTAGTTTATAATAAACTCCTTATTTTGCCTATTTATCAAGCTTTGCCCTAATCTCTAATGCGTTATCAGACCTAATAGCTATTAGCTTTAACTAGGTCTAGCGTTCCTCTATTACTTTCCAAGTTTCCAGCTTTTCTATAAGCTTAGATTTAGTCCTAGCGCAAATGGTCTATATCTACTAAGTAGAGTTATCTACTATTTAAGAAAACTAATTATTTCCTTTAATTAAAGTTATAAATAGTCCGGTAGTGTTAATAGATATTAGTGCTAGTATCGAATCTTTCTATAAACTAAGCTTAGTTTGCGTCCGATTTCGAAGTTTTATCAGCTTGCAAATTCGGCATACTAGGCGATCCTTTAGTACTTAGATCTTCTATTTTAAAGTTAAGACCTTATGCAGGCCCTTCAATTTCTTTAGCCTTAGATGCGCGAATCTTTTATATATTAGCTAATACCTTAATAGGCTTTCGACTTCTAATAGCTTTAGTAGCCTATCGTCAGTCGATACTTTATTATCGGCGGCTAGAAAGGACTAATAATAGCAGTTTAAGGTTTTGCCGTTTTCTAGTTGCAAGCCTGGCTTAAGAGTCGTTTTTAGTAAAACCGCGAGATCTACTTACGGTCCTGGCTTAAGAGTCGATTTCCTGGAAATAGTAAGATCCACTCGCGATCCTGGCTTAAGAGTCGTCTCTAACGAATTCGCGAATTTCACTTGCGGTCCTAGCCTAAGAGTCGTCGTTGGCGAATTTGCAGAATCCACTCGCGGTCCTGGCCTAGGAGTCATTTCTGCCAAATTCACTTGTAATCCTAGCTTAAGAGTCCATCTATTCTCCCTATCCTCGCTCAATTGTATTAAGGCGGAGAGTGCACTTTCCTTAAAGGAATTCACTTATAGATCTGGCCCAGGAGTCAATTTCTATAATATCACCTTTAAAATAATATAAAGTCCATCTTTGATTTTAGCCTTAAAGATCACTTTATAATTATTATTTATAAACTATATAAATTGATTATTAAAAACTCTTATATAATTTAACTCTATATAAATCTTGCGGTTAGATAAAAGATTAATACTTAGGCTAAGTATAAGGAGAATATTTTATAAAAGGAAAGAAACGCTAGTAATATTTATCTCTACTATACCTATCGAGTTTGCATATAACCTTTTACTACTAACCTTAATAAAGCGCCTTTTTATTTTAATAAGCGGGCCTTTAAATAGGTAGGATTTATTAGTTATATATGCTATACAACTAGTATTACTATACCAGTCGGATTCAAGGATCTTACAGAGATCGGCTTTTAAGACGTAAGCATCTTTATTATAATTATTATCTAAATTATTAAAAGTGGATTTAGGTTTAGATAACCTACTATTATTATTAAAGGTATCTATTGAAGTTCTAACTAAATAGCCTTTTCCTTTGCCTTTCCTTAGTAGTTGCGGCCTTTAGTAGGATAAGGGCAGTTTGCTTCTTAACTTCTGCTTTAATTGCTTTTTAATATTAAAGCTGGCGACTATATCGATCAGTTGCCTTTTAACTTTACAATTAGTAATATTATAAGTACTATTATAGAAGTAGCATCCCTAATAAGCTCAAGGGCTCGTCCTGCGCTCCTTCCTCTTCTCGGGCTTATTATTACCTTATAACGCAGCATTTGCCGATTTAGAGTATCCTTTAAGGTCTTGCTTAATAGTTCGAAGGAGGTCGATCTTCTTATAGATCTTAAGGTTAGGTTGGATAAGAAGAGATTGTTTCGCAATAGCAAACTTAAGAGGGAGGCTATTAAGTAGGAAACTAAAAAGCTAAGTTTCTTTAAAAGTTATAGCTATCTTAAGATCTACGGCTCTTACTCTCCTTCTTACTTTATATAGTATAGACTAGGTAAAGTCTATATTTATATTTATATCTTTACTATCTTTGTCTTTTTTATATTAAAATAAAGTAATCTACTATAGTAGATGCTAGGTATTAAGGGCAGTTGTCTAAGAGTATTTTGCCTTTAAAGTATCCTATCTTATCTTTACATTATTATAAACTTGAATAAAATCTCGGTCTTTATCGCTTAAACCTCTATTAATCTTAAGTTTGCATTTAGCTAAGGCCAGCTTATACTCCTTCTCCTTTTCTATATTTAAAATCTGCCTTTGGGATTCTTAGTTATTATCTACTAAAGCTCTTAGGCTAAGCTTATTTAATATATTTGGCAAATCCTTAGCAGTTGTATTAGCTATTAAAGTAGAAGTAGACGAATCGGTAGAGGGAGTATAGGGGGCTATTCTTGCATATTTAATAAGTATCTTTTAAATCGCCATTTCAATGCCTTTGCTCTTGAAGTAAAGCTCTAAATCGTCGAACTATTATTGCCAGTTCTTCTAAGAGAGTTGGAGGTCTTTAGGCTTAGTATTTCGATCGGAATCGGATGCTATTGCCATTTCGAATAGAATTGCGTTTAAAATCAAATAAATTAAATGGTTAAGGGCACTCCTCCTATCGAAAAGTTAAAATGATTAAATAGCAGGTGTTATAGAAGTATTAAATAGGGAGGAAGTCCTCTTATCGAAAAGGGTTTTTAGGCTATAACGCAAGGAATCATACCTCCTATAAAACATAGTAAAGCAAGGAATCACACCTCTTATAGTACCAAAGGGTTGTAAAGCAAGGAATTATACCTCTTGCAATATAGGTTGGCTAAATAAGGAATCATACCTCCTATTCGCCGATTGCTTGCCTTTTACTATAAGTCTCGTTCAACTTCCTACTAATAGTTACAGCGCAAGTGCTTTCTAAAGGAAGTTAATAATCTATTATCAGTCTATCTAAGGCTTATAACCTATTAAGCTTAAGTGAGTCAGCGCAGTAGGTATAAGAAACTTCTAAAGGTCGATAGTCGATATATTAGTAAGAGTTAAAGAAGGAAGGTTACCCCTTTCTTCCTTATAGCTATATATGTGTCAATATCCTACTGACTAAGCAGTAGGGTCATATGATAATACATCAGAGTGATAGCTGTATTACCTATCTTAACATTTCCTTTAATTAGAGTACGCTTTAACTTAAAGTTAGGAATATAAGTAGAGAGTCTTATTCGGTCTAGGATCTTTTTAATATACTACTTTTAATCTAACTAGAGTTCTTAAGTAGAGCAGTTCTTTATAACGCAGATGCTAAGGATCTTATGAATTCCCCTTAGATCCTTAGTATTAAAACGTTTTTAAATAGTTATAAAGAACCAATCTAATTAAGTAGTTGTTTTCGCAGCTATAGTAATATTATTAATATATAATAGCAACTTGATTCTACGCTTAGTATAGGTAAATAGATAAGGGTTAGCTAGGCTTTAAACGAATCCTATTTCTATTAGAGCAGAGCTATATAAGAGGTTCTAATCTTAAGCTAATTGCTTAAGCCTATAGATATTATAAAGTATATAGAAAGAGTGGCCAGCGCGTATAAGAATACCATTAGGTTAAGAGAGAAAAATCCGTTCCTTTATAATCACTTTAATAAATGCATTTTTAATATTATACTATTTGCATTTAAGGTCTTTAGCGGCTACTATTGCTATAAATATGCAAAGGGTATCTATACGAACTATTAGTGTAAATGTATTAAAGTAGTCTTTTCTATACTGCTAAAAAAAGCCCTTAGCTATAAGCCTTGCCTTATAACATTCTAGGGTCCTATTTACATATATCTTAATTATAAAGACCTACTTTATTAATATTAGGTTTACGTCCTTTAGCGTCGGTTCCTCTATTTATATGCCATTTATAATAAGAGAGCTTATCTCCTTTTAGATTGCCTTATTCTATACTGCTTTATTCTTTAGGTTATTAATAGCTTTATTATTATCGTACAGAATGGGCGGAGTCTCCACTTATTCTGGAGACCCTCCACGTGACTCTGCTGAGTCATAGACTCTCCCTTTTCTTTCCGAAGTCTCCTTACTATATATATACTAGAGAATAATATAATCAATCATCTTCCCCTACTTTTGCAAGCCTCTTAAGCGATCTAATAAAGGCCCTCTAGCCGACCGTACTATAGTTATAAGCCCTATAAGCACTTTAATATGCTTTCTCTTTGCATACAACCGGCTAGAGGGCCCTTCGAGCTTTTAATTGACTTTTCAAGTATTTATAATAACTTAAAGGACCTTTATTTTCAATTAACAAATCTCTATTTTCCGATTAAACCTTATTTGCAAACTTCATTTATATACCTAACCTTTTTTCATTAGACTCTATTTAATATATCTAACGCTTTAAGCATCTCTAAGCCTCGCCTTAATACCTTTGCCTTTTAGGTAAAGTAGTTTAATAAATATATATTCTTCGCTAAGCTTTATAATATCACTATTTTTGCCAATTTGAGACTCCTATTTAAATCAATTATAAAGACCGAGCCTTAAGCTCCCTCTATATAGGAGCTTAAGGAACTGGAAACGGCCAACCTCTGCATAGTATATATAAGGTTATATAAAGAGTATGCAGCGACTCTATCTAAATAGATTTACGCCCGCTTTCCCTTAGGAGATCCGTCAAAGGCTCCTCCTCTATAGGCCTTTTATAAAGATATCAAGGACGAATATAAAATCCTAATAAAGGAGCACCTTATACGCAAGGAGACTTAGAAGACCTAATGCAAATACTACAAACTACTACTAGAATAGGTCTTTAAGACCGTCGATAGAACGCTTTTAGCTTCTGCGATAGCTTAAACTTAAATCCAAGCTAAGAAGCTCTCCTCCTTAATACTTGATAAAGATACTCTTATAAGTGGAACTACTGCTAACAACTCGCATACCAATTTGGTAAATTAGCAACTCTTACTTTAAGGCCTAGTATCTATTTTAAAGCGTAATATTACGCCTTCTAATAAGGCTATTTAGTCTCAGATAAGGCTCTAGTACCGTAATATACTACGCCGAGGTAAGACTAGGAGAACTAACACTTAATAGTAGATCTAGGAGTAGTAGGAGGCATACTGCTTAATAGAATAATACAGTTTTCCTAAGATTAAAGGGAGACTGGAAGTGACTGACTTTTTAAACTCAATTATAGTAAAGATTAATTTAAGTTAGGCGACCCGCTTAAAGGAGGAAATAATTACTAATAAGCAAATGGGAACCCTATATAAGTATAACTTAATACAGCTAAGCTGCGCCTTGGCGGGCATTGAATCCAATAGAGCGATTAATAATAAAGGGCTAGTAGTTTTTACTACTCGAGAGTCTCTCTTGGATGCTAAAACCCCTTCGCAAGCTTTAGCGAGTAGCTTTCAAAATCGCTTTATAAGCTCTAGAAGGGAAATCAAGCCTAAGTGCCCTTATAGAGGCTTTACCAACTACTGTAACGACACAGAACCACCGAAGTGCGAGATCAAGTATGGTAGCAAGAAGTGGTGCAAAAGGCGTATTCTATAGGTCTAATACGAAAGAAACGAAGAAGTTAGAGAGCCCTCCCTATAGGAGGGCCCTTCTCCCTTATATATATAAGCAGCTCAAAGCCCTTTGCCTATTTATATAATATTATATAAGAATATCCTTTTGCACCTTCAGGGTCGATTCGAAATAACCCTATATCGAATCGAGATTGTAAAACCTTAAAACGCCATACTCCTAGGTAATTGCACTAAGTAGAGGTATAGCTGTTATACTACCTCCCCCCTTTGAGAACGCTTGCCTATAAGCATTAATAGGTTGTGATGATTTTCGTATAGTAACGTATTTAGCGTATTATTATGCAAATGGTGCTGTTCTATATTTAGTTTAGCGCAAGTCGCGTTATACACTTAAATTTGTTTTTCCCCTTATAAGATCTTCCTTCCTTAGCATAATAACTATATATAATCGCATAAGTCCCCTACTCCTACTACTATAGCATAAAGCTAATGCATAATAGTAGAAACAATTACTACTACTACTACTACTATAAGTAAGTTTACCTTAGTCTAGGGTCGAATCGCATCTAATATATATAGTGCCAATCCCTTTGCTATCAGGCACCCTCGCAGTAGCCTACCGCGTTTATTATTACTAGTACGTATAGCGTCTTATACGCAATATCGCATATAAATGCGAGTTTGAATCAGAGCGTAATAAGAAGTGCTACTAGTACTAGAAGCAAAAGGCGGAGTGTATTCCTATAAGTACCCTAAATCGAGTCCAAAGTTTTAATTGCGCTAATACTTATTTATAGCTTCCCTCTTATATTAGTAAGGAGTTCGCAGCGCTATCCACGGCCCTTAAGGAGTAGTAGGAGGAGGCTGCCTAGTAGTAAGAGGAAGAAGATAGCGGCGATAATGATAATAACGCGCAGGCGGTTTCGATAAGGAACCGCGAGATGCTTTATCAAAAGGCAGTCTAGCGCGCCTAGGTCCTTATTAACCTCCTACTAGTAGCTAGCGCAAAGGCTCTAACTAGCCGCTCTTAACTTAAGCGTACTAGCCTTGCGGAGCTCTGCTCTATAGCTAAGGCTATAGTAAGCCAGTTAAAGGGGATTTAGGCGATAGTTACTATAAGTTAAACTTAAATTAGTATTAAATCGATCGCTAACTTTTTAATAAGAGCGTAGCGACCTTATTAAGTCCTAGCTAGTAAGGTTAGAGCAATTTAGCCGAACTATACTAGGCCTTCTAAGGACTATTGCTGTATTAATAGAGCGGACTACTATAGTAGCAAAGTCTCTTATAAGGGGAGGAGGGCTTATAGTAATAAGGGTAGCGTTAGGCGCAGCGGCTAATAGGGCGGCGCTAGCAGCGGCAAGAGGAGGTTAGGGTCATTTCAGGCGGGGGTAATAGATAGGAGCTAAGCTCTAGCTTTAGAATAGAGTTAGAACTCGTCTCCTTAAGCGCAAAGGAAGAAGGGTCTAAGGAGTTATAAAAGGAGAGGGCAATAGGCCTAATATTATTATTTTTCTATTTTTATTATTTTTCTCCTTTTTTTTTTTTTTTATATTTTTAGATTTATTTACTAACCTATTTCACATCTAGCCTATTATCCTTTAAGTAATTATAATTATCTATACCACTTTCCTAAGCCTTTAGCCAAGCTTATAAGTTCTAAGGTAATCCTAGCTTTATAAAATTAGCCTAATAAAAGTCGCGAATCTTATATAAGGATCCTATAAAATTTGAAGTGCAATACCAACTTAAATTAAAGTTATAACTAGTCCATTTGACCTAGTACTCTAAGTTCCTTTAAGATAGGTATATACTTAATATTTTAAATACTTTATACTCTTCTTACCTAGCGATCTTTTGTATAATAGGCCAGGGTTATTCCTAACCTAATAAAGGGTTCTGCAGATCTTTAAATAGTAGCTTTAGCGCAAAGATATTATATATTATAAAACCTATAAGTAGTTTGATCTAATATAAATTGCCTACCTTCTTAAGAACCTTAAAGGGGCTATCCTATTGATTAGCCAGTTTCCTATTTAAGCGGTAGTTCTTAAGATTTTTTATTAAAAGGTAGACTATATTTCTAGGTTTCTAATCAATCTCCTTTTAATATTAATTTATAGACTTATACATTTTCTCTTAGGCGTATTCCATATTGCCTTTTGCTACTTCCTAAGCTGCGTATATCCTCTTTACTATTAGCTTAACCTCTACTTAATTCAATCTCTTCTATAGGCTAGACATTTTCGGAAAGATCCAGTCCTAACTTATCTAAGGCGTAACTTTATACCTAAGCTAATATAAGGTTATACTAATTAAAGTATAAGAGAGAGTCGATTGCATACAATCTATTAATAGAATCAGTTTACTTCAATTATCTTAATAGTAATTAATAAAAGGCCGTAGCCTTAAATTAATATATTTATTTATAATCTCCGTTTGGCTATTAATCTCCTTATAGTATACTATAAAGAGTTTAATCTTAATACTAATAATATAGTAGAACTCTTTTTAAAATAAGGAAACGAATTAAAGGCCTTAGTCCGAGATAATTGTCTCTAAGGTATAGCCGAATTGATAAATCTATTAAATAAATAATCGGGCAGTTCCTTAAGCGTCGATATCTTTTTAATAAGGGATTATAATAGCGCTCTTATTAAGTCGGTTTATAAAAACTAGGATTCGATCAAAACCGTGCTTATTAAAAGGGAAGTCCTTAAAATCTATATATAAGTGCTATATAGGATAATTAAGAATAGGAAAGGGCTATAAGAGGCCTTATTATTTAATTATCTTTAAATATGAAAATTAATAAAGTCTATAGTTTGCAATAAATCTTTTGCAATCCGAACTTATCTTAACTTAATAGTACTTAAGAGTAAGTAGCTAATAGGTCTTTAAGCTATTAAGGTACGCACTTAAAGGTTGGTTATAAGCTTTTTAAATTAGATAAGTGTATAAAGGAGTATTGCGATATATATAAAGACGCTCTTTAAAGTAAAGCAATCCGTCTTTTAAAGAGTAGTTCTTAAGGAAGTTAGTATAAATCTCTTAAAAGGATTCGCAGTTATTTTAATAAAGCTTTTCGATTAAATTAAAGGAATCCTTAAGTTGATTCAGGGTCGAATCAAGAGTATTAGTTGATATTAGGGCAAGGATGCCTTTAGCAGATTTAGCGAGAAATTTTTCGGCTAGTTTAATATTAATTCGGGGGTCTAATTAGGCTAGGGAAATCAGAACTTAGGATCAGCTATCCAACTTCGCTTATTTATAAACTAGTATATCCTACTCTTAGCGGCTAAGAATATTAGCCTTTTAATTATCTTTATTAAAAGTATATATAATTCGAAAATTAAAGTCAAATAGAAATTCTATCTATTAATACTATTTCGCAATTAGAACCTTAGTAGTTATAAAGTACTTAAAGGAGCGGTAATTTAAGTAAATATCAACTTGCTCTTTAAGTAATATAAGCTTAAGTCTCTATTTATAGTAGGATTCAATAATAGTAAAGAGTTCCTTATTATATATTTCCTAATTAGGTTTATAACTAAAGAGTATATATAAATAAAAGCTAATTAGGTACTATTGCTTATTAGAGTATTATTAAAAAAGTACTCTAGCGATAATACTATTAAAAGCATCAGTTTTTAGCTTTATAAGTAAGTTAGGGTTAAAATAGTAAATCTGCTAAATCGAAAGCAACTGCTTGCAAAGCTCTTTAAAAGCGATTTAGTACTCTTCTATCTAATTCTAAAGTACTATCGGTCGGGTTAGAATAGAAAGAGGTTTGGCAATTAGCCTAAAGTTGCAAATAAATTATTAATAAAACCTGCAAAATCCTAAGTAGGACTTTACTTTAATAATAGTTTTCAAGTACTTTTAATTATATAATAGTTCAACCTTTTCAAGGTCCGGTTTAATCCTAATTATTATTAAAATATATTTAAGATATCGAGTTTAAGTAATATAAAACTCGCACTTCTTAATATCTACTTAAAGGCTAGCCTCTAAAAGTTATTTTAATACCTTTTCAATATAATCCTAGTGCTTTTCAATATTCTTAAAGTAAATTAAAATATTATTTAAATATACTATATAAAAATTATTTAAGTAATTTAAAAGAATATTATTCATATATTGCTAGTAAGTACTAGGTCTATTATAAAGGCCGAATAAGAGAACCTTATATTTATAGGATCTATACCTTATTCAAAAGGTAGTATATTCCTTTAATTTAAGGTCTATTTATATTCGATTGAAAGCGGCTTAAATATCTAATTTTATAAAAATCTTAGCTTTAAATACCTACTCTAAAAGCTTATCTATCCTTAAAATCAAGTAAGCGTCCTTTTGAGTTAGTGCGTTTAGCTTCTAGTAGTTTATATAAAATCAAAGGCTACCGTCGGCCTTCTTTATAAATAGTACTAGCAAAGCAAAAGGGCTAATACTTATCTTAATAAAGCCTTTATCTAAATTCTTAAGTAAGTACTCCTTTATAACCTTAAGCTCTTTAATAGATTAGTAGTAGAGGGGCGAATAGGCATTAAGTAAAGGCCCTTCTAGCTATATCTTATAATTATAGTACTAATAGGGAGAAAGGGTATCTATATCCCTTTTTAAAAACGCTTATCTTAAAGATTAGTACTATTTCGAGAGTCGATCGTTAATTAGCTTTTTAATATTAGGATTCTTAAGCTTATATCTTTCCTTTAAAATCCTATCCACTTTATAAATACTAGTTTAAAAGAACTCAGTCTCTTTATACTTTATATTATAATAAAAGGTATTAATATTAATTTTATAAATAGGAATCGCAGCTTTAAGGCATTTGCAAATAAGGTCAGATTATAGTCGATTTATATTAGACTATTTTCCTAGATCTAGCTTAGCTATAAGTAAAGGCGCTAGCCTAGTAATAGTAATAAGGATCTTGCGCCTAATTAGGACTATTAAATTAACGCAAGACTATCTTTTATTAATTTATCGAGCTTTATTTATAGCTATTTTCTATTCTTTACAATTAATATTAGCTTAATAATTAGATCGGATCTAGAGTCCTTTAAAAGGGGAAAGATAAATGACGATTTCCTTTGCGAATTAGGGTAATAAGGGATAATACAAAGGCTATATAAATCGGTTTTCCTTTGAATCAAGTTTAAGTCGGAATTAGTATATCTATTTAACTTTAATAATAGTATTACGCTAATTAAGGTCGAGAATAACTTAAGGGCAATTGTAAATACGCCTTCTATTAATTATTAAGTAAAAGCGCATATAATATATAACTTGCGCATAAACGGTATTTTAAAATCTATAAATAGGAATAGGGATTAAAAGAGGAAGAATTTTAAAGCTAATTGCTCTTAAAAGATATATAGAAAGGGAACGATTTAAAAATAGGTAATTAAAGGCTTTAGTATCTATTAAAGCTAATAATAATACTTTAAGTCCATTTATATTAATAGTATAAAAGGTTAGGAATTGCTTCCTTCCTATTAAAGAGTTAAGATCTAGCTTTAATAAGTTGCACTTTTGCAAGCTTAAGTAGGAGTCTTTTCCTAAGCCTCTTTGTTTTCTTAATCTTCTTCTATTTTAATCCTATTTTTAGTTAAGTCTAAAGTTAGATCAGCTTCCTTTATATCTTTTAAAGTATTAATCTTACTTATAGAAGGACACTCGGTCTTATAATAACTAGTTTTACTATAGGTCTAGTAGGTAGCTTACTTAAAAGGCAAAGTAGGAGAACTAGCCTTAGCTAGCGTATCTTAGTAAAAAGGGGTAATTGGCTTTAAGACTAGTGACTTAGAAACTTAAATAGTACTTCTAGCGCTCGGACCGCAAGCAGTCTTATTAATAAGCGAATCAAATATCTTCTAATATAATACTAAGGTTGCCTTACTTTTAATTAAAAAGTTGAAAAGTTAGTTACTTTAGCATTTAGCATTAAAGGCGTTCAATTAGTTGACTATAATAGTATAGTCCTTCCTTTAAAAGGCCTTAGCTAAGACGCAAGTAGCTTTAAGCTAAAGGGTAATCTTATTCTATATAAAGAAAAACCACTTAAATCTTAAGACCTCTTTTTAAATTGTAATTAATTAGAATTAGGCCTAAAACTAAGGGAAAGTTTCTTTAAGATAACTGGCTTCTCTTATATAAAGGTAATAGAAAGTAGATCGAAATAGGTTTACCTCTTAGCTAATTAAAAAGTAACTACTTAATAGTTTTACTATTTTTTAACAGTTTCGAAAGGGGTTAGTCTCTAAGAGGTACTAGGGTTTAAGGTACATTTAGGCTTATCTTATAGTAGATCCTTAAATAAGGGCTCGGCGAGCTTACTTATTTGGATATAAGTCGGCATTAACTTATAATCGGTCTTAGACTAAAGCTAACTACTACTTATATATTAGAGAGGTCCTATTATTAAAGGGGATAATCTTTTTAATTAGCTGAATTTTCATTTATTTCGCCTTTATATCGACTTCTAAAGGAGGCTAAGTCTCGCTTTATTAAAGGTAGGTAGATTCCTACTTAATAGTCTAATATATACGCTAAGCCGTTTCTTAGCTTTAATAAGCTAAGGTCTTTAGGCTAAAGATAGCTTAAGCAATCCTACTAATCTTATTTTATAATTATTAATTAGATTAATCTTAGCGTTATAAGGATTCCTTTAAACCTAAGACTATTCCTTATAAGACGTTTAAGTTCGAAAAGTCTTATTTATCTTAGTTGGCTTAGCTATAATATTATTATCTCTTGCCCTTAGTAGTAAAAGAAGGACTAGCCTTAAGGGCTAGGGTAGAGGTACTCTTAATAGAAGCTGCTTCGCTAAACGAATTAGGTATATTTTATATCTACTGACTTCTAGCTAGTAGGGAATTCATTTTACCAATTTTGGTTTCGGTAGTAATTCAGTTAAAAAGGGGTTCTGCAGAAAAAGGGTTCTAGTAGCATAGTGCTCTCCTAACTTCTACCTATAGCACTTCTATAAAAGGAGTAGTTAAGAAAATCCGGCTAATAAAAGCGTTCCTTAATTATACTAGTTAATAAGCTATACTTAAGCTTTCAGTTTATCTAAGAGATCTTTAAGATCCTGACTCTATCGAAAGTCGAAATAACCGCAAATCGATTTTCAAAAAGGGTAGGATATTATTAAAAGCCGTCCTTAGTAGAGAAGAACTTCTTTATTTAATATAATAATATAAAACTACTAAAGTGCAAGATTAAGTATAATAGTAAAAAGTAGTATAAAAGGCGTATTCTATAAGTCTAATACAAAAGAAATAAAGAAGTTAAAGAGCCTTCCTTATAAGAGGGCCCTTCTCCCTTATATATATAAGTAGCTTAAAGCCCTTTGCCTATTTATATAATATTATATAAGAATATCCTTTTGCACCTTTAGGGTCGATTCGAAATAACCTTATATCGAATCGAGATTGCATATTACGGCCGCATCACGTGCACGGTTCACGTATACGGTTATGCACGGTTATATCACGTATCTATCATATATCGAAGTCAGGTGTATGCTAAGGTAGCAAGGTGGCTAGATTATATGCGCGCTAGTAAAGCACCTGTACTTATTCTAAAGGAGCTCTACTAAAGACTCTCTCTTCTTCTTCATCTTTTCTTCTCTATTATATAGCGTACCTCTTAAGGTAATATAGTCAGCGTTCGATTCTCGCCTTATTATATGCTCTAGAGCTAGTTATAATATAAGAAAAGATCTACTTAACCTTTGCTAAGAAGCTTAATATCTACTACCTTTAGAATTGTCATTTCGAACTGCCTTAAGCAACTCGATCTCTCGATCTCGACTTCTACTATAAACTGCCTTAAGCAACTCGTATATAGTACCTAGATCTTACTAATCTAGTTTTTAAAGAAAGCTAAAAAACGACCTTCGAATATAAGATTAGCTCGTTTTTTTAACCCCTTACCTCTTCTATTTTGCAAATGGAAATTCACCTTTAATTTTAATTCGAAAATTTTTTTATTTACTATGCCCTTGCTTTACTAGCATAGGCTGCTGCTTAGAGTAGTATAATAACTTTTCTCTTCTTGACTTTCTCCCTCCTTTATAAATACTCTATACTACTCTTTTTTATCGACCTTATACTTATCGATAATATACTTATTAATAACTCTCCTTATACTCTTTGTTACTCTCCCTCTTCTGCGAAAGCCTTAAATATAACTCGACTCCTTAAAGACCCCTCCTTGCGAACAAGTCGTCGACCTTCTTTATACTCCCTATCGACCTATACTTATTAATAACTCTCCTTATACTCTTTAAAGCTCCTCACCTCTTTAAAGCTCCTTACTCCTTCCTTCGAAACACTTAGGTGCAAACTAAGAGACCTATACCTATATATACATATAGAGACTTAGTTAGCCTTAATAGGTTATACTATACTATTAGAGACTAGGTCAACTTTAATAGAGTGATAAGCTTTAAATCCTTAGACCCTACTTCCCTAGATTTGCACTATATCCCTAGGCAACTTTATTGCAACTCCTAATTAGTAAAGAGATATAATCCTAAAGTAAAACCTTCTTTCTTAAGATCTATAAACCTACGATACCTTAATATATACTCTATTAAAAGGCTTTAAAAATATATATAGCTTTACTTATACTAATCTTCCCCCTTTTAAATAGGTCACTATTTAGCATTAAGTCCCTTTAGACTAAATTAGATAATATAAAGAGAGTTAGTACTTAGGACCTCTAATCTTATACCACTTAAGAGAAGTAAAAAGTTAACCATACCTCTACTAGGCCTTACTACCACTAGTTCTCTAAGCCTTACTGCTACCAGTTCCAGTTCTATAAGCCTTACTACCAACCCTAGTCCTAAAGATATTCCCCTTTTAAAGCTTATTTAAGACGCTACCTCCCTTAGTATAGACTTTACTCTTAAGCCCGGCCTATAAGTAGATTCTTAAAATACTCCCTTTCTATTAATTGAAGTTAAGGAAGAACTAATATCTACTTTTACTATATCGGCCCCTCTCTTTTTAGCTGCTTAGCAAGCTAAAATCGCGAACCTTATTAGCGCTACTATAGCCGCTGCTCTTTAAAATAATACTACTGCCCCTTCTTCCTTAAGTGCTAGCCCTTAGAATACTCAGTCCTTTACCGCCGACTTACTACCTTTCTTAGACTACTACCTTTTAATCATCCGACCTTTAATCTTAGCCGTCGACCCCTATTGAATTAAGTACCTTTAAACCCATTTTAGCAACTACTAGGGCAAAATCACCTATAACACTTAAAAGATAGCTATAAAGGTATTTATTTAAAAGTACTTAAGCAACTTTACTTTAAAAGAGGACTAGATTACTACCTACTTTAAGTATATAATAGGTAAAGCTTAAAACCTAATCCTATAATATATAGATCCTATCTTTGCTAATAAGTTTATATACGCTATTAATATCCTTAGGGTCTTAGATTAAAGGTTCTTTAACTATAACTATATTTAATCCGCTAAGCTCAAATATAGTAAGCTAACTATAGGTTTATTATCATATAATAAGTTCCAATCTAAGTTCGTTACCCTTGCTATAATTAGTAAGATCGATTAGTCTTATTAGTTTAATAATATTTATAAAAAGGTCTCTCTAGCTTTAAAGAACGACCTTTAAGTAAAAAAGTATAAAATGAATAATGATTATACTACTTTAGATGAGTTCTTAGCTATTGCGGACCGCAAGGCCTATAATATTAAGTAAAAAGAGGCCTATAACGCTTAATAAGTCGCCCTTGCTATTGCGTTCTCCCCTTTAAAGGACCGTATCCTTAGTATATTGAAAAGGGAGTTATAAAGACCTATAGCTATAGCTACCTCCTTAGCTCCTTGCACTTATTCCCCTTTGCTAGCGGCCTACTAAGAAGGGTCTACTAGCCTAAAGCCGTTATCTAATCTTTATTATAACTGCAGGGCCCTTAGTTACTATACAACAGACTGCCTTAAGCTAAAGAAGTAGGGCGAGTTTATAATAGCTAAAGTTAAGATGGAAAACGACCTACTATTAGGAAACTGCTAAGCTATAATAAAGACTCCTACCATAGTATAGGTTATAATTTATAAAAAGACTTAGATTTTGATTCCTACCTATTAATAGGCGGCCGCCAGTTCTTAGTTCTTATAAAATTAGCTTAAAATAGATCATTTATTAAAATAGTTACCTATATTAATAGTAGAGCTAATATTTTCAATATTATTAAGACGTCTTTAGTATACTAGCTCTTTTAAAGACTTAGGGTAAAGTTTATTAAACTGCCTAAACCAATTACCCCTATTAGCTATAATAGCCTTAAGGGAGAAACTATTCGATTCGCCGTTTTACTTACCCTTATAATCGATAGGCGATGAATTAACTTCCCTTTCTTAATTATAAGCTTAAGAGCAACTGACGTTTTAATTAATAGGAAGTTCCTAAAGCACTATAACCTTAAATAGTCTTATAAAAAGGGGAAAAATAGTATCTCCTAGCCTAAGGATATGCCTATTGTCCCTTACTTTAATTAACGCGTACTAATCGATCTCTTATAGCTAATAAGACCCTTAATAGCTTAGCAAGACGTCGATCGTCGAGCAGCTATAATAGATGCTAAGGACGAAGACCTAAGAATAGCCTGAGCCTAGCTCTTAATACTAGTAAGTAATAACTCGAATTCCACTCCTAGTCCTGGCCTATAAGTGGCCTCTTATAGACTTAAGGATAGCAGTTTCTTTAAAGACTTAAAAAGAGATCTGAACTATATAAAGAAGGCCTTGCTAAGAGTACTAGACCCTTTGCTCCCTTTCTTAATAAAGAAAACCGCTCTTTTAAAGACGGCTTGCTAGATTAGCCTGATCTTAGCCTTAGCAATCGGCGCCCTTTACTACTACTTTATAATTAAAGTAAGACGAGCTATATAAACTTAAAAACCGGCGCCTAAAGAGTTTATATTTGTAAGCTCTATTTACAATCTAGATTAAGAAATCAATCGCTGAGAATCGGTTAGGTAAGTTGAAATTAGCTCCCTTAGCCTTAGTTCGGCGCTATAAGCCAAGTATATAAGTAATAATAAGCTAATAGACCAAAAGCTTCTGCCTTAATATATTGAGTTTAAGAATGTCTTTAGTTGCTAGGCCTTTAATTAGCTGCTAGAACCCAGACTAAGGGTAGATTATAAAATCGAGCTAATAGGCGAGAATAACTTAATAATCGAACCCCTCTACCGCCTTATTAATAAATAGCTCTTAAAGGTCAAGAGCTATATTCTTAAGAACCTATATAAAGGATTTATCAAAGCTTTGAGTTCTCCTTAGGCAGCCCTAATCCTCTTTATTAGAAAAACTAATAGCTCCTTACGTTTATATATCGATTACTAGAAACTAAATACCCTGACAAAGAAAGACCCCTACCTGATTCCACTTATTAATAAGATAATAGTACATATATCGAAAGCTTATGTTTTTATAAAAATCGATATATAATAAGCCTTCTACCGTATTTGCATATTAGCTGATATAGAGGACCTAACTACCTTTTATATATATTATAAGACCTATAAATATAAGGTTTTGCCATTTAGGCTAATAAATAGGCCCGCTACCTTTTAGAAGTTTATTAACAATATTCTCTTTAACTACCTTAACGATTTCTACTCTACCTATTTAAATAATATTCTAATCTACTTAAAAAACTCCTTTAACTATAAGATTTATATTAAGAAGATCTTAGGAATTCTTTAATGCTATAGCCTATAAGCAGATATTAAGAAAAGCGAGTTTAGGGTTATTAAGACTAGGTTCCTAGGGTTTATTATTAAAGTTTATAGAATTAAGGTAGACTTTAATAAGGTTTTAGTTATTTAAAAGTAGAAATACACTAAGAATGTACGCAGTATATAAAGCTTCCTAGGGTTCTGTAATTTCTATCGAAGGTTTATTCAAGGCTATAGCTATATCTGCCGACCTTTAATAGCTCTTATAGGAAATGTTCCTTTTGATTTTAATAATGCTTATAAGGAAGCTTAAGAAGCTCTGCGCTTAAGCCTTCAAACGACCTCAATCTTATACTACTATTACCTTTAAAAGCAGACAAGGCTTGAGACCGACGCCTCTAATAGAGTAGTCGCCGGCGTACTCTCCTAGCTTTAGGAAGATAATAACTACCACCTAATCGAGTACTTCTCGAAGACTATAAATAACACCGAGCTAAATTACCCTATTTATAATAAAGAGCTCTTAGCGATTTTTAAATCGTTCTACTAGTATAAGGCAGAGCTACTTAAGGCCTAGAAAACAATATACGTATATATAGATCATAAAGCCCTTAAGTACTTTATAATAACTAAGGACTTAATAGCCTAGCAGGCTTACTAGGCGGAGTTCTTCGCTGATTTCAACTTCCTTATTATATACTAAATAGGCATAATAAATACGCTAGCTAATACACTCTTATATTAAGACCAGGAGCTAACCCCTCTTAAGGCCAGGAAACGAGCTTTATACTACTAGCAGCTCTTACCTAATAATAAGCTCTCTATAGAAGTACTTGCTACTAAAGGCAATTCCACTCCTAGGCCTGGCCTATAAGTAACGATTGTGCCAATCGCGCTAATAAAGGCACCTACCGACCTAATATCTAAGGTCGAGTATAATATAGCAAACTATTATATTATCAACGAAGTCATTTAAGCTAATAAGACCTCCCTTAAGCTATAGAAGTTCCGAGATAAGGCGCAAAGCCATAGCCTCGACTATAAACTTAGCTAAGGCAAACTCTTCTTCTAAGGTAGACTTATTATACTATCCTAACCTTTTAAACTGCAAATAGCCCTAATTCGTTATATATATAAGTAACCTTGCGTTATATACGCTAGAATCGGGAAAATAAAGCTTTTAATAGGAAGAAAATACTACTGGAAAAGCCTTAGTAGCGATATTAGCACTTATATCTAAAACTATTATTATTTAAGAATAAAAGCTTATTATAATAAGACTCCTAGTTTCTTATAACCTTTGCCAATTCCCGAATAAGCTTACTAATACTTAATAATAGATTTTATAGAGCTTTTGCTTAACGAACTCAGTTATAATTTTGCCTTTATAATTATTAATAAGTTATTAAAGAAGGCAGTTTCAGTTTTATATTATAATTCGGTTGATATAAAAGGCCTTATAGAGTTGTTTTTAATTTACTAGATATGCTATTTTAGTATGCCCGACTTAATTCTATTAAATAGAGGCGCCTAATTCGTCTCTACCTTTTAAAAAGAGCTCTATTAAATATTAGGTATAAAGGTCAAGCTAACTATAGCTTATAACCTTAATATCGATAGCCAAACTAAGATTATAAACTAGTATTTAAAATAACGCCTTAAACCGTTCTACTTATACTATTAAAACAATTAAAGTCGTCTCTTACCTTTAATAAATATTGCCCAATTAACCTTGCCTTATAAATCCTTAGGGTAAATTTCCCCTTTCCAAGTGCTAAATAGCTATAAGGCTCGCTCCTCTTAGAATTTAATTAACCTAGAGCCTCTATAGATAGCAATCGAGAGAGTAAATTATAAAACGGCATTCCGCATAGCTACTAAAGCTTAAAAAGTAGTCTAATTCGCTTAGTTATCTCTTTAAGTATAATAAGCTAAAATGAAACGGCTTGCAGATCTCTACCGCTGGCCAGTTGATTAAATAATAGGAGATAATATGCTAATTAGTATTAAAAATTGGAAACTGGACCGGCTGAGTTAAAAGCTCTCCGATAAGTAGTACGGCCTAGTAAAAGTATTAGAAAAGCTAAGAGAAAGCTAGAGGTTATAATTGCCTAATTCGCTTTATTCGATCTACCTTATATTCTACTCCTACTTACTGCGAAAATACGTTCCTAACCCTCTGCTAAGCTAAGCTTAAGAACCTCCTACTTTAATTAAAGTATTATTAGAATAAAAGGAGTAGGAAATAGAAGAAATAATTAGATCTTATATTCGAGCTAGGAAGCTCGAATATTAGATTAAGTGGAAAGGAGCTAATAAAGACCTCGAATAATACCTATACTCTAATGCTATAATAGCACCGTATGCTATTCGAGATTTCCATCTAAAGAACCCTTAAGCTAAGGGGCTACCGAGGGCGCTATCAAGCTGGCTTAGGTCATATAATAATAGAGTTGACGATTATAGGGACCTAAAGGATAATACACCTATAGATACAACTGCGCGGGCGCAGTTTCTTAAAGGGGGGGGGTAGTATTACAGCCGCATCATATACACAGTTTATATATATAGTTATATACAGTTATATTACGTATCTATTATATATCGAAGTCAGGTGCACGCTAAGGTAGTAAGGTGGCTAGATCACGTGCGCGCTAGTAAAGTACCTGTACTTATTCTAAAGGAGCTCTACTAGAGACTTTCTCTTCTTCTTTATCTTTTCTTCTCTATTATATAGCGTACCTCTTGAGGTAATACAGTCAGCGTTCGATTCTCGCCCCACTGTACGCTCCAGAGCTAGTCGTAATATTGCAAAACCTTAAAACGCCGTACTCCTAGGTAATTGCACTAAGTGGAGGTGCAGCCGTTACAACTACTATTAAAAGCCCTAGGACTATCGGAAACTGTTATATGCTATAGACGGGCGTAGGGAAAATATAAAGGTTCTCCCTTTGCAAGAGGAGGTCTTATAAATATAAAAGGCGTTAAACGCAGGAGACTAATTCAAGGGTCTTTAAGTATGGCTTAAGGAGAATGATATTATAGTAATAGCAATTGATAAATTTAAAGGAAAGGCTTTAGCCTTTAAAGAGGATGGTTTAGGCAAAAGGGAGAACTTACTAGTCTTTATAGTAATAGATCCCTTTGCCTTTAACGCTTTTAAAGAATCGTTTAATATCTATTACCTTTTTAAGCTAGAATGCTACCTGCTCTCCTTAAGTATACTCCTTAATAATTGTATAGCTACTTATATTATTAATTCGAAGGATTTACTTATCGCAAGTACCTTTAAGCCTTTTAGCAACTTATAGTAATATATTAAAGCAGGTACCTTAAGACTCCTAATCATTAGGAGAGGTAATAGATATATAGCAGACTCTCTTTTATAGTATAACGGCTCTCTTATAGGGATAATGCTATATAATATTACTATTATAAAGGAGTTTACTATTAATATTATCTTAAAGAGGCTCCTTACAAATAAGGGTTTTTAATACTTTAAGATAGACTTTACTTTGCGCTTTAAGAGTATTGCAGATTCTATAAAGTAAGCTTAATTAAAGCGTTGCTATAATCTTGTTTTCTTTTAATATAAGCCTATTAACTATTTAGATCTTTTAAATATGCTTTAATATAACTTCTCTACCTTAATAGTGTTCCTTATAGCTAAGACGACGCTTTATAATAAGTTCTAATCTAGCTATACGCCTATTAAGGTATAGGATAATAATGCATATATATAGTACCTTTGCGCTAGCTACTTAGGTGCAGAGGCTTTTTAAGCGCTAGTCAAGTACGCTAAGGGAGTAAAGATTAAGGGAATATAGAGGCTAGAGTGCCTTATATATGCAGTAGCATTTGCTAAGCAAGTTATTTCTTACGCTACCTTTAAGAACTGATCTTTAAAGCCCTTCTTTAGGATCTCTTAAGATCTCTTTAACTTTTTAAATAACTTATATAATAGTTGCTTATAGGTTCTTTTAATTAAAGATAAGTATAATAGTATACTTTAGATATTCCTATTAAGATTAAAGGGCAGAGATATAGTTATAAAGGTCCTTTAGACCTTTAAAGTATAGGTGAAATACTAATATAGGCTTTCTATTTGCAAAATTAGGTAAGATAATAATACTTTAATAATCTCTTTAAAGGAAGATTCTCTTATAAAGTACTAAAGATAGGTAAAAGAGGAGGGAATCGATTTAGAGCTTACTCTTACCTATATATACTAACTTAATAGAGGCGCGGAGCGAGTAGTAAAGGAGTTGATTAAACGCTCTATTAAAATGAGGATCTACGCTAGGCTTTTAGTAAGCCTTTGGCTAAAGGTTATAAAGGCTGCTATATACCTTTATAATATCTCCCTACTTATTAAGAAGAAGATAATCTTATTAAGCAAGGCTCTTTATAATTAGTTTAAGTAGTATTTTCAATTCTATAAGCCGCTGCTTATTAAGTAGATAATAGTAAGCTTAAAGCCTAATTAGAGTCGCGTTTATATATATAGCACTTATATATACCCTTTAATTAAGGAGAGAAAGGCAGGAAGGGACTGTCGAATCTTTAAAATTGAACTATAAAGGCACTTAAGTTACTTAATTAGATATATTACCTTTAATGTTTATAAAATCTAGGTTCCTATACTCTAATAAGTAATAATAACTTATAATATCGAATTTGATAAGTCTCTCTTCTATAGTCTAAAAGCTAAGTGCGCAAACCCTATATTGCGCTAGGAACTTGAGACAACCCTCCAATTAATTAGAAAGGGAGAGGGAGCTTAAGACGCTAAGTTTAAAGGCATTTTCGAAGAATTAGAGCTTATTATAAGACTAAATGCAATCGCTATAAAAGAAGCTACTATATAAGAAGAGCTTATATTATAGACTAACGCTGCTTTATAGCCTTTAATTAATAATATAAAAGGCCTTAACTTAAATCTAAATTCTTTAAGAGACCCGCTTAATAACTTAGAGGTAGAAGTAAGCGAATTAGAAGCTACTTTACTAATCTTTAAAAAAGCAAATGGCGACTAAAGCTTAAAGGTGATAATTCCTTATAAAGGCCCTATTAAAGAAGGAATTATAAACGACTTTAAAGGAGTCTTTAAAGACGAGTTCTATAAGGCGATCGGCAGATCTTTAGCTGCTATTTTATATAAGAATAGAGATAGCTTAAGGGCTTTAAGATAGAGTCTTCAATTATAAAGGCAGGCTTTAATAAACTTTAATAGAAGGCTAGAGGTACTACTACTAAGATCTAGGAGGAGCTTTAATAGTCTTATAAGAAGCAATTTAGTAAAAGGAGTAGGCCTTAATAATATAATACCTTAAGTTATAATACTAGCTTAAAGACTTTAAGCTTAAGAGATAGAGCTACTTAGACTCTTAGAGGAACCTTTAGTAATAATAAAAGTAAAGGAAAAGACTTATAAAGAAAAGCGTAAAGAGGAACTCCTTCTTTTTAAGCAAAAGAGAATAAGACGCTTAAGTATTAAGTAATAAGAGACTTTAAAAGTATATACTACTACTTTAGAGTATATACTCTTTTAAAGCAATATTAATTTACCCTACTCCTTATATATATAAGAGTTTGTATTAACCTTTTAAGTGAATAAATAAATAAAGGAGGATAAGAAGGACTATTTAATAGTTTATATAGTTATTAAAGCTATAATTAATAATTAGGTAAAGGATAGAGCGCAATCTTTTAACTGCTTATAGTACTAAGGCTTTCTATCGAAGCCTTTAAAAGGATAGCTAAACTTAAAGAAGCACCCTTTTAGCAAACAATTTAAAGAAGGAGGGTACTAAGAGATTAGGAATCTAAAATCTCAGAGTTGCTAGAGAATCGTGCGAAGGGACTACTTAAAGCCTTTGCTAATACTATTAAAATGGGTTTTTACCTATAAGGTCAATAGCTCTAGCAAGCTTTTAAAGTGCCGATTATAGCTAGTTATATAAGGGGATCTTTAAGATAAAGCTTTAATTTTCTCAACCTATGCAGCTACGCTTATAGTAAGGTCTTTTAAAGTACTAATAGCGCTTGCTATATACTTTAATATAAAAGTAAAGCAATTCGATATTATTAATGCATTTGTTAATACTTTTAAAGACCTAAGGAGTGCTTTAGTTATATACTTCTTATTAAATGGCTTTAAGTGCCTTAGTATAATAGTAAAACTGGACCGCACGCTTTATAGGCTAAAAGACTCTTTAATACTATAGTATAGGAACTTCGCAAGAATGCTTAAGGGCCTTCAACTTAAGCTATTAAGCAAGGAGCCTTATATTTTTATAATAAAGGATTATATAATCTTTATAGTATTTTATATTAATAATATTTAAATATTATATAAGGCCTTTAATTTAAATTAGGCGACTCATTTAATTAAAGACCTAAAGAGGATATATAAGCTTACTATTATAAGAGATATCTTTTAGTTCCTTAGAGTAAGGATTATTTAAGATAGGAAGGTAAAGAGGATCTCTTTAGTTTATAATACTTATATTAAAAAGATTGCTTAAAAGTTTGGAGCTAATATAAAGAGAGTGCTTAATACTTTACTATTAAAGAAGGAGTTTATTAAGAACTTAAGGTAAGCTTCCTTAGAAAAGGTAAAGGAGTATTAAAAGAAAATAGGCTCTATTTTCTATATAATGATTATAATACGCTTAAATGTTGCATTTATAGCCTCCTAACTATCTTTCTTTTTAATTAATCTAAACTCTAAGCACCTCTTAGCTATAGATTAGACGCTTTAATACTTATATAGTATACGCTTTTTAAGAATTGCCTATAGCTTTAAGGCTAAGGAATACTAACTGATTGCGTTTTTAAATGCTTCTTTTAGAAATAATTTAAAGACCTGCAGATCCTCTTAAAGATACGTCTTCTTCCTATTTAAAGGACTGATTATTTAAAAAGCGAATCGCTAAGCGATTATTACGCTCTTCTTTATTAAAGTAGAACTCTATAGTATAGTTTCTATTATAAAGGAGATAATAGCTATAAAATGCCTCTTTAAAGAGATTCGCATAAACTCCCTCTTTAAATAGAATATATATTATAATAATTAACAAATAATTCGACTAATTATTATAAAGAATAAGAAGATTAAGACAAGCTGTTAATATATTAAAATCAGTAATATATAAATCTGCTAAGAGTACTAAAGAGGAAGCTTTTAGATAATCTACCTCCTTACTAAGGAAATATATGCAAATAAGCTTATTAAGAACCTAGACTGCTAGAAGTTTAAAAGCTTTATTTGTTTATTAAACCTCTAAAGCTTTTAAATAATCATTCAGCAACTCGCACTTGCTAGCAAGTAGTCACTTATTATTAGGAGACTTATACTTATAAGCTCTTACTCTTTTATAATTATATTTATTTATTTTCTTTTATAAAAGTATATTGCAAAAGCTTTTCCTTTTTTAAAAATATAAAATAGGTAACGTTCCTAAGCTGCTATTATAAGGCGCGACCCTCTCTTAGATTCTCCTAGCTAAAGCTAAGAGCTAAGATACTATAGCTATAAGCTTTATATAGATCTCCTTTTAAGAGAGGCCTACTAATACTCCTTTGGCTAAAGGCCTGCTGGCAAATATACTATTAATAGCAGGGGTAATAGCAAAGGGTGCGTCGATAAGGGCGGCAATGGCAAGGGCCGGGGAGACAAATAGGAAGACTATAGCAGCGGCTGCGATAGCAAAGGCGAAGGGGATAGGAGCAGCGGCGATGGCAAAAGCGAATGGGTCTAAGCTAAAGGGGCTAGGAGCAAATAGGAATAGTATGCTAGGAGTAAGAGAGGCAGCGATACTACTACTTGCAAGAGTAGTAGGCCCTTTTAGTACTAAGGTCTAATCGCTCTTATCTTTTAAAATCAGTCTAGAACTTAATAAGACTTAATAAAACGTACTATAGAAGCTCTAAAGCGTACCCTTTACTATATTAAGTAGTAGTACTACCTCCTTTTTAAAGGTGCCGTAGGCATAGGCCGATATAATAGCCTCTTAAGAGGTAAGAAAAGGGCCGCTGGCCTATTAATAGCTATTGCTTAATATAGTATGTTGCAAGTATGCCCGTCACATGTTTGTCATATGATCTGTCATATGATATATCATATACATAATATGTCATATGACTTGCCATATGACTTAGTGGCAGCCCTTGTTAAATAGCTCGTAGTTAGAGAGCTCTTATAAATTAAGACATAAGATACCTAATATCGTCGTTTGCACCTTATACTTCTTCGTACCCTCTTCTAGTTTACTATCAAGTTCACTATTAGAGAACCTCCTTGCTATAGGTTATAAGCCCTGTATGCCTATAAATAGCATTCGACAAATTCTATTAATTAGAGCCTCCTTTACAAATGAAAAGGCTGATCGATATTTTAAGTTTTATTTAACTAACGACGTATAATAAGCGTTATTTTAATAATAAAACAGTGGCTACTCCCCTTTCGGAGCGCTATGTAATAATCTAAGCTTACGCAAGATTCGTTACTATAGCTGAATTATTAGGACTAATAGCTAAGATTACTAGCTTAATTGTTAAAAGTACTCTACTACTTAAATCACCTATTTTTAAAGGGACTAATATATAGTACCTTAAATTTAAATTCAATAGTTTATCTCCTCCTCCTCTTCCTTTTCCTCCTTTTGATAACTTTATATATATATATATAAATAAGATGTCGTCGTTATCTTCGGCTGCCCTTAGCCTCCTTAAGTCTCAAAAGCTTAAAGGCGCAGAGGACTATAGCTAGTAGAGGAATAAGGTTTTGAACCTTGCAAAGTCAAACGCCTTAATTATATATCTCTATATAAAAGTTAAAATATATACTCTACTTAAGGTTGACTTATAGGACCGTTCTATTACTCTTAAGGAAAGGGACAATTGGATTAGATAAGAAGCTAAGGAATCTCAGATAAAGCTTACTATTATACTTAATTGTAAACCAGGCCTACTAGCTTATATAAAAGGCGATAAATCTGCTTTAGATATATGGGAAGCTCTTTAAAAATAGTACAAAGGATCTGGAATAGTGCTTGAATACAATGCTATATAGACCTACGTTACTATTAAATATAACAACTTTAATTCACTTAAAGCTTATGTCGTCGCCTTCAGGCTTTTAATTACTAAATTAGAAGCTTTCGACTCTGCCCTTCCCTCTTATTAGCACCCTATTATATTTATTACTAGCTGTTCTAATAGATGGCCCATTTGGGTAGATCGATAACGCTTTAACCTTTGCTTAGCTATAGTAGTTAGACGAAAATCAAAGATCACGTTTAAAGCTCTTATTAAAGATATTACTAATAAAGCTCGAGCCTTATAAAGTTTAAAGATAAACGGAACCGTCTTATATAGTAATAAATCGGTTGGCAAGCCGCATTCCTCTAACTATAAGAAGTCAGAAAACAAGGGAGGTTTTAAAGACTTAAAGAAAAGCACCTTTAGGAATACTACTAACTCCCCTAACTCCCTTTGTCCTTATTATAAGCAACTAGAGCTATATTATAAGGTAGAAGATTGCTTTGCAATTAATAAATCGAAAAGAGAGGCTTAGGAGAAGGATTTAAGGAAGAAGTACGTATTCTATTACTTTAAAGGTAAGGATAATAAGTCCTTATTATTATTATTATTATTATTAAAAGGCAAGAAGCCTTTAAGGAAGACTTAGAAGGAAGACGAAGAGTCAGATAATGATCTCTTTAGGCATACTATGCTATTACTAACCCTAGGGCTAATTCTCACTCGCGAGCCGGGCCTAGGAGTCAATTCCTCACTAGGAGGCGATTCCTCTTTAGGACCGATTTCCACTCGTAGGCTAGGATTAGGAGTCAGTTCTTCTACCTTTTGCTTTTTATTAAAATTGAGGAATCGTTAGCTATACGATATAGGTGCTAGTAAGCATATCTTTAATAATCTCTTTAAGTTCACTTCCTATACTACTTAAGATAATCTACCCTCTTTAAGTATAATTAATAGATTTATTCAACCTTTTAGCATTAGTACTTGCAAAGTTAATGCACTTAAATCTAATAGAAAGGTGTATATTCTTAAGTTAATTAATACTCTTTATATACCTTAATCACCTATCTGCCTATACTTAAGTGGTAAACTTAATAAAATCAAAGGCTTCTATTAAAATAGCAAGCTATTGCTATTTAATAAGAAGGAAATTTGCACTATTAATAATAATATATATATTAATAAGGAATAGCCTTCTACTAACTTCTTTAGTTATATAAGTAGATATGCTCTCTTAGCTGCTATTGAGAATAGACCTTTTGATATTAAGCTTTAGTACTATCGATTAGGCTACGCTAGCCTATAAATAGTTAGAAAGACCTAATCTGCTATTACCGATATGCAGATTAAGGAAACAAAATTAAGGAAGACGCGAATTTGCGCTCCTTATGAAAAAGGCAGACCTCTTTAATATATTAATAAACATTTAGCTTGCCCTTGACCTACGAAGGCACTTGACAAGCTATATATCGATGTGGTTTATTTAAAGCCAACTGGCCTTAACGGCTACAAATACGCTTCTATCTTTACTTGCGTAGCTACGATAGCTAAGTAGGAATGGACCTATATAAATAAATCTAACGCCTTTAAGGCAAATAAGAAAATGATCAGCCTTTTATAAACTTAATATAATCGCATAATTAAGTAGTAGAGAACTGATAGAAGTAAGGAGTACTCTCTTATATAGATGCGAATACTTATAGAAAACCTTGGTATGATTTTAGAGGAATCTACTCTATATATGCTAGAATAAGACGGTAGATCGGAACGATCAATTTATATACTAATGGAAAAGTTGCGAATAGTTGTAATTAACCAAAATATCCCCTCCTTTCTCTAGCCTTACCTCCTTCTTTCGGTAATATATATTACTAATCTTACTGCCTTTGATATTCTAAGTAGTAAGACTTTATATAAGGTCTTTTGGGATAATATTAAGCCTAATAAGCCTTATACTCCCTTAATCAAGCATCTTCGAGTACTAGGCTATTGCGTCTATATGCTAATTGAGAAAGAAAAGCGAACTTAGAGTAATAAACTCGCTTTAAGAGTAAAGGTAGGTACTCTTATCGGATTTAATAGTAGAAGTATCTATCAGATCTATATGCTATTGCAAATAGGTGAAAAGATTATTCGATTATCTTATATTTGATTTGATAAAGACGGCCTAATTATAGAGCTGCAATTGAGAGGTGATTTGACTCCCGGTCCGGGACTGCGAGTCAATTCTGACTCTTATAATAATTCTACTCTTAGGCTAGGACCGCGAGTTAATACTAACTCCTACGATGATTTTACTCCTAGGCTAGGACTGCGAGTCGATTTAGGAGAAGCTAATAAAGCTGACCTTCCAACTTTAAGAAAGAAAGAAAGACCTCCTAGTTTAAAGAACAAGGCTTACCCTCAGCCTTCTGAGAAGAGAGCTACTTACTTAACTTATACTCTTGGATTCAAAGCTGATAACTCTAATGATAAAGAAGCCTATTTAGGCGCCTTCCATATGGCCTTATTCGACTCTCTATACTTAAATGACCTGAAAACAGTCGAATAAGCCCTTTCTTATACTAATGCTAATAAATAGCAATCTGCGATCAACTTTGAGTATAATTCCCTTGCTTATAAAAATATATAGGTAGTAGTGAAACGCTTAAACCTCTCTAAAGACGATAGAATACTTAGATTGAGACTTATCTTTAAAATTAAAAGAGACTAAAACGGGAAAATCTCTTAATAGAAGGTCAGATTTGTTATGCAAGGCTATATGCAATAATAAGGTTGAGATTATAACTAAACCTTCGCTAGCGTCTGCAAATCTGCTATTTGGAAAATTGCAATTGCGCTCGCAGCTTTCTATAACTTTAAGTTAGATTAGTTCGACGTTAAAATAGCTTTCCTTAATTTAGAAGCTGATTCTAATATCTATATCAAGTTACCTCTTAGATATACTTAAGATAAGGTCGTTCTTTTACCTTAAGACTACTATCTTAAGCTTCTTAAGGCCTTATATAGCTTGAAGCAATCTCTATAATTATAGTAAGAAAAGCTACGGTCTGAGCTGCAAAAGCTCGATTTTCAACCTCTCGATACTAATAATTGCGTATATATTAACCGCGCCTTTCGGATTCTTATTATTACCTACGTTAACGACTTCCTTATAATAGTAAAGAAAGGTAATATATATAATAAGTTTAAAAGAGATCTTCGCAACCTCTTTGAGATTATAGGTAGCGAACCGGCTAACTACTTCTTAAGAGTATATATAATTAAAGATCGATAAAATAGAACGATCTCACTTTATTAAAACACCTATATTAATAAAGTTCTTAAACGTTTTTATATAACTAATTGCAAAAGCGTACTAACGCCTTTTGCTAGTGGCTATAAAGTTCATATAGTCAAATTTGAAGGCCAAGCCACTCTATAGGAAGTAAAGCTATATTAGGAGATCTGCGGTTCCTTATAGTACCTTGCGCACTATACGCGTTAGGATATACTATACTATTGCTCTATTCTTAGCAAATTCCTTATTAACCCTTCGCCATAATATATAGTAGTTTTAAAACGAGTTTTATAATACTTATAGGGAACGCGATTCTATTATACTACCTTCGGAAGCAAAACAACTGACCTAGAGCTTTAGAAATTGCATAGCTACTGCGATTCTGACTAGGTAGGTAATAGAGGAAGTAGAGCCTCCTATTCTAGGGCCGTCTTCTTCCTTAATAATAGTGTAATTACCGCCTCTTTTAAGCGATAAACTATCGTCGCTCTTTTATCTATAGAGGTAAAGTACGTCGCTATATGCAAATTCGTATAAGAGGCCTCTTAGATACGCTAGGTACTTAAGGAAATGGGCTACGCTAGCGATAACGTTACTAAAGTTAAGATGATCTACGACAACTAAGGAGCCCTTTATCTTACCGAAAACCCCGAATATTATTAGAGAATGAAGTATATTAATATTAAGTTCTATTATATTCGATAAGAGCTTCGGAAAGGCCATTTAGATCTCTAGTATACTAATACTAAAGATAACGCCGCTAATAGACTTACTAAGAGCTTAAATAGCTCTAACTATACTGCCTTTATTAAATTGTTAAATATAAAGGTTCTACACCTCGATTAAAGGGTGATTTTTTTTACACCTTTATTATAAGGTGATTTTTTTTTGCACTTCTATTAAGGGGTGATTTTTTTTTACTCCTAGGCCAGGCCTGCGAGTTGATTTTGACTTTTTTAAAAGGTGGATTTCCTACTCTAAAGTAGAATGCGCTAGCGAACTCTACTCTATTTCCTATATCTGCAGGTTGATTTTTCATACGAAACTGTAGATTATAATAAAAGTTATAATATTATATATATTGCTGGCAAGTACCTTTAAAGGTCTCCCTAGAGGGGTGTATTATAAGTATGCCCGTTATATATTTGTTATATGATCTATTATATAATATATTATATATATAATATATCATATGACTTGCCAT